>JAMKQA010056779.1:0-16173 GCA_024699735.1 Posidonia australis | reverse complement strand
TTGGTTCATTATCTTTCATTTTAAATAGTTTAAACTTGTGAACTAGCATGTTTATTTTTGTCTCTTTAACTTGGTTGGTTCCTTCATGAGTAACTTCTAGGATATGCCAAGCTTCATGTGAGTTATTACAATTTGAAATTCTATTGAATTGTTCTTTACTGACAGCACAAAATAAAATGTTTAAACCTTTAACATCAAGTTGAACAATGTGTTTTTCTTCAATACTCCAATCCTTAAAAGATGTAGAATTTAAATTGAACCCATTTATTACAACATCCCATAATTCAAAACTTATGGGTTTTAAATATATGATTATTCTACATTTCCAATAGTTGTAACTTATACCATCAAAGAAGGGTGGTCGGTTAATACTTTGTCCCTCCATAACATTATTGTTAAAAGATGAAGTAGTTATGTATTCTAGTAGATTGTTAATCTAATTTCTAGAAACCCGCTCTGATATCAATTGTAGTATCGAAAGGCTTCTTTAGAGGGGGTGAATAGAGAATTTTACTTTTTAATGTTACTATACCCAATTTTAACAATAATGAGAAATGATAATCAATGTGATTAATGAATTTGTACTTATCATGCACACTTGATGTAACTAGAATTAAATGCACAAGATGGGGATGAGAGTAATTGAAAAGACAAGTAATTTATAGTGGTTCGACAACGCCGCCTAGTCCACTCCTCAATACCCTCTTGAGATTTTTCCCTTATTCTTAAATAATAAATAACTTACTTGTTGCTTGTTCCGCCAACTCCTCTCTTGCTCTTCCCACTTCTCTATCCCTGAGAAGCTAGAGCCCTTTCTTGATGTTTTACAAGTTGAGACTTCCCTCTCACAAAGCTCGATTTACAACAATAGCTTTACAATATGCTTGCAAGTAGAGTAATCGACTAAAGGAATATTGAATTACAAGTATGTCAAGGTGTGTCTTTATGGAGGCATAAATGAGTCCTATTTATAGCCAAGAGACCCTCATAACTTGTGTCTAATGACTAGAAAAACGATCACAAACGACTAGTCTTTCGGTATGCCGTTTTATCCTCCGGTGTACCGTTTAGATCTTCAGTCTGCACTTTACGGGCAATTAGGTATGCCGTTTTTACTTCAGTATACCGATTTTTCCTGAAACGGTATGCCGTTTCATCTCGGTATGCCGTTTCTGCTTTTTTCTTTGACTTCTCAACTTTTCTGGAATTCCGACGTACGTTCCGTTTTCTTCTGTTTCGATATGCCGATTTTCTTCGGTATGCTGAATTGTTTTTCTTCTTCTTTGAAATTGGAAGGTCGACGGGTATACTGTTCTTTCCTGACTCGGTATGTCGTTTTCTCTTTTGGTATGCCGTTTCTGTCTGAAATGGTATGCCGTTTTTGATATTTCATGAAAAACTCTATAAATATATGATTTTTGTATTACATAACTTAATCCTTTTTCTGAGTATAAAGTTACAACAAATAATTTTATCAGTCATTTTATTTGTATGAAAATATATCCAGGTGTAATCATCAAAATAAACAAAGATATTTCTAACAGAGGAATCAGAAGACGACGATGCGACGTCAACATCAACCGGTTGGGGGGGGAGGGACCAGAACAAACTCTATTAATGAATAAAGTGTAAAAAAATAGTAAAAATGTAAAATTTATGTATAAAAAATAATTATGTATTTTTTAATCATATGTATTTTTTATTTTTTTTTGTATGGAAAATATTTTTTTATTTATAAAAAAATTAATTATTTTTTAAATTAAACAGCCCAATGGACCGACCCGACCCAACTTGACCCACTCGGCCCATTAACTAGCCCACTAGGTGGGCCATAGGTCATGTCGGGCTGAAGGAATAAAAACTTCAGCCCGGCCTAGCCTGGCTCGGGCAATAGATTAACCCAGCCTGGCCTGGTCTAGTCCCAAGCGGGTTGACTAAATTTTAGGCCAGGTTAGCCTGGTCCGGCTCGTTTTCCAACTCTACTCTCTTATTGTCTAAAAACTTTGCTAGTTTCTTTTTTTCTTGGAGGGTTTGAATTCATGTTTTTTTTAATCTAAAAAAAAACTAAACTTATCAAGTAACATTACTTTCACGCAAAAAAGATATAAATATAAGAAGATAAAAAGATATTGTACTCAACAATTATCTCTAAGCTTATCTTTTACTAGTCCTCTAGTAAAACTAAATCTAACAAATTTATGAAATTAGAAAATCCTAATTCACGTTTGTAAGAATAGCAATTGCATTTAACACGTACAATGAGCATATAAACTCCTATGTTGTTTTAATATATTAGTATTGTCTCGTAAGGATTTATAACGAATCTATTCACAAAATTTCGAAATAATGAGAATAAGAAATTAAAAAATGAAAAATAAAGGAAAAGAAAAATAACGAAAGTGGAAATCTAATCTACGTTTATCAACAGTAGTTTAATTGCCTAGAAGATCTTAAGTTTTCCATGAGTCTTTGTCCCCGTTCTCTCTTTACGTCCAAAATTCTCTCCTTTTGTCACAAAGATTTTGACCCATACTTCACATGATCACATCTTCATTTTTAGATTTGACTCACACACATCTTGTGTGTGTGAGATGGTGTTTAATGTTAGTTTCTAGATCTTGACCTTAACACCTTTGCATTTTATAGCACAATTTTTTCGTAGAGAACTTATTGTGTCTCACTTCCCTAGGTATTGTTCTTGCCACCCATTTAACACGAGTTTTAGCCAATGATTCTTAAGCCAGACAACTTTAGGATACTAACCTCTAAGTATAGGGACCTCTATAAGCTTCAAATCAAGTGACCAAGGCTTTGAAGTTTGAAGACATTTTTATTAAGATATAAAAGTGATCTATTATATTAACCAACTAATTGTAGAAAATGTAGGATCAAGTTAGTCTATTTGAGACCTGACCTCACCGTATCAAGCTTATCAGATCTCTATATTTATAAAAGAAAAAAACCCAAAAAGTAAAGTAAAAACTCCTATACTCGGCCTCCTATTATTCGGCCCATGGGCCGATTCTCAAGCACAAGCCTTGAAAACTCTCGCTGCTATAAATACCGATAAACCCTTACCCCTGTTTTTCTCCAAACTACTTGATCTTATCCGAGCAGGCGAAGAGCAACGCCGCTCTAGGACGGCGGCCGACCGCTCGGTGTTGCTGCCCCGGAGGTGGTTTGGTAGCACTCCGGCGCCTGCTTTGTGTCCCGCTGCCTTCGCTTGGGCGGGCGCCGCCCGAAACGCGAACTCGTTGCTCTCTCCCCGCGATGAAGACTGCCCGCCAACAGAGCTCTGGTGTCTCTTCTTCCTTTTGAAGAAGAAGAGAAAAGGGCTGTGATGTTTGCGCGGGCTATACAAATCCCAATCACAAATTTTCACAAGATTTTTTTTTGTTTGCGATTTTTGTCTCTTCTGTTTCTATAAATAGAGTTTCTAGAAATGGAAATAGAGTTTGTAAGCATCAAATCGTCTAGTGTTATTATGCAAACCTTTGAAATTATGTTTTCTGATCTTGTCTTGAAGTTTAACAACATTGTCAAGTCGTTCAAATGGTTTTCTTCTGTA
This sequence comes from Posidonia australis, assembly GCA_024699735.1. NCBI lineage: Eukaryota > Viridiplantae > Streptophyta > Magnoliopsida > Alismatales > Posidoniaceae > Posidonia > Posidonia australis. Next base: position 12,605 of record JAMKQA010056779.1, on the reverse strand, counting down.
GATACTTAGGGTCCGTTTGTTAAAGTTTTAGATAATTTTTTAATATGTAATTTTCTCTCGAAAGTTACGTCCAATAGTTTTACTAGTTTCTCAGAAATACGTAGCTTTTATATTTTCAGAAGTCTTTAATTAGTGGTTAGTTTCTATATTTGAGTTTAGAAACTAAAAGTTTTATCAAACGGATCCTTAATAATGTGTAGCAGCAACTAATCAGCCGGGTAAGTAATAGGTCGTGGATCTTCTCAGAGTTGATGTATTATATAATTAAAAATGGAAGAATGTGTAGCTTGTGATGTTTTGGTAAGGTATGGTAAGATGAGGTGGAGAAAATTGAAATAAAATAACTATTTCAGCTTTGTAGTTTAGGCCTTAGGGAAGGTGAGGAAGGCCTTTATTCTCTTGAAATTCTTTCTATTTTTTTTCTTCGTTTCGTTGCAAGCAAGAAAAAATCATATTGTAATGTAATCAAGAATCTACAAGTTCCTTGTCTTCGGTGTTTTCAGCTACAGCATAGAGCAGTGGACCGGAGCTCCTTTTTTAGCCACCGGATGGTGAGAAAAAATAGATATCGTTTTGGCTCCAATGCTTGAACTCATTCTCAGTGGAAGAAGGGTGGAGCGTGATGCTTGAGTTTCTGTACCAATCTGCCTAAGTTTTTATTTGCCCGGTGAAGATTGTATCAATGGTACAATTTATTATTTTGCCGGATTTTTAATCATAATCATAGCAATTGATGGTTAGTTGGTTACCATGTATTCTTGTGTTGTGTGTGGATGTACTGTAGTTTTTTTTTTTAATTTTTTGAAAATTTTTGCATTCATTGGAATTTGAACTTATGATCTTACAATTGAAGTAATAATCACATATTAGATGAACACACTTTTTTTTTTTGATATCGTATGTATATTTTTTTTCCTTGTAGTCCGTGAGATTCGAACTTAAGAAGGAGGTGGAAGTTCTACTTCTTCTAGTCAACTACACCATGATAGTTGATTTTTTAGATGAACACAACACACTTAATCGTGAGGTTTTCATACTTTGCTCGTTTACCATTATGTTTTTTTTTTTAAAATAGGTGGGTAATATATTATATATGACTTGGTTATGGAACCACTTTCAAGTATAAAATTGCATCAAAATTAACGTCCAAAATATTACCGATCAAATATTGTAATAGATCTATTAAAATATAATTCACTATAGAAGTCCTTAATTTCCATTGCCATCTCCAACTTAGAAGGGATTATATGGGATTTCAAAAACAGGTGTGCTTGAGCAAGGCATAATAATTCCAATTGTTGAAGCAATGGTTTGGGTTGCAAGAGTGATTCGATCTGAGTTCTAGACTTATTACATATTTTTCAAAGATTGGTTGAATTCATTACAAGAATTTCTTGAAATATAGTTTTCTCTTCAAAAAATGATTAGTGCAATAATATTCTTAGAATGTTCTAAAATTCAATCTTAACACTTTATTATTCTTTTTTTCCAAATTATCCAAAGGATAGTAGAAATTAGAAGATTTCACATAAATTTATTAATGGAATAGTTTGCAAACTTATTCAAGGAAAAAATGTTGCAGAGGTTATTATTATATAAAATTATAATGTTAAACAGAAAAAAGGACCATATTTGCATTGTAAAAGGACAATTAAGTAATAAATGGTTAGTTGATTTACAGTTAAAATCACAAGAAAGATAAGTAAGTTGACTTAGTCATCCTTTTTTCATTAGATTTTCTTTAGAAAGAACCTTATCCTAGATTATCATTTATACAAATAATTTCACTTTTATAAGATTTTCCAGATATTCTTGTGTAAAGGATATCTGGATCCACTATCATTAAGCATGTCATAACAACTCCTTATTGAAAAGAGGTTATTAGTTATTACTTGTTAGGGTCCATACAATGATATTAGATTTCCCATTAAGATGGAGATTACTAACTATTTTAGAAAAGTTTTCAAGTTGAGTTTGCAAAATATCCAAATAATGATAGTTACCCTGGGATTTTGAAATAAATCTAAGAAATCAGTATTAAATTTATTCCAAATTTTTTATACAAACCCTTTTCTCTATCTGGATACAAAATATATATCTAGCAAGGAATTTTCTAGAGTCTTTAATCCATGCCAAGTGTTCTTCCAGAAGGTAGTGTTTTCTTCTCCATTGACCAGAAAATTGGAGAAAGTATTTACAAAAAGTAGGCATTTCTTGAGTGTCCTCCACAAAGGAGAGCCAAAGGAGTGTACATTTAACAAGCTTCTAGATTTATTCAATGAGAAGTATCGGGATTTAACTAGTTCAATCCATTTAAGGTTGTTGGTACCTACCAGCAATTGCCACAAAAGTTTGCATTTTAGAGTAATTCCAAAGGTTTTAATATTGATTATGTCCCAACCCCCTTGTCTTTTGGAGCGATATAATCTCTACCAATTGATTAAATTATACCCCTTTTTGTTTGTTTAAGGATTATCCCAAAGGAGTTTATGTCTATGTCTATCAATCTCCAATATTAACCTAACAGGAATATGCAAGATTAAAAGGAAGTATGTAGGTATGGTCGTCAAAACAGAGTTTATTTGCGAAAGTCTACCTTTTAGAGATAGGAATTTGCCTTTCCAGGATGTCAATTTAAAAGTTAGTTTATCTAAGACAGCAGTCCAATCCGTATATGATGCTTTACGGTAGTGTAGAGAAAATCTCAAGTATTTTAAAGGTAGAAATTCTTGGTTACGTCCAAGAATTTTACAATATCTATCAATATTATCCTTAGGAACTTCAATTCTAGTAAGATAAGATTTTGTAAAGTTGATCTTCAAACCAGAGTATGCTTGAAAACAGGTTAGAATTCTTTTCACATTAATAATGTTATCAGAATAAAATTGTATCGTCTGTATATTGAATGTTTGTTACTAATAGGCCTTTTCTAGGGAATTGAATGGCTGATATCGATTTATTTTGATTACCTAAGTCAAACATTTTATTTAGAACATGGGTTGCAACAATAAAGAGTAAAAGTGAGAGGATCCCCTTACCTCAATCCATTTGATGTCCCAAAATATCCTTTTGGTGAACCATTGACTAGAATAGAGTATTTGATTGAAAATATACACATTTTTATCTAAGAAATCTAAGTATCTCCACAACCAAGTCCTCTCAAAGTATTGATTAGAAAGTCCGAATTAATATTATCAAAAGTCTTTTCAAAGTCAAGTTTTAACACTAAACTAGGGTAGTTAGATTGATACATAAAGTGAATTGTCTCTTACACCACTAAAAAGTAGTTAAAAATACTCCTCCCTGGGAGGAAGGCATATTGATTATTATCAATAAGTGAATTTAGAGCAGGACTGAATTTATCTGCTAGGACCTTCAATATAATTTTTTAAGTGTTATTTAGAAGGCCGATGAAACAATAATCCTGCACTCTCTGAGCATCTTCTATTTTTGGAATAAAGGTAATAAAAGTTTGATTTATTCCCATTAAGGTGTCATACTCCACTGCATTTTCTAGGTGTTGGAATAGTTTTATCAGGTCACCCTTCAAACTTTCCCAAAATTGTTAAAACAAGCAAATAGGGAAACCATCAGGTCTTGAGGATTTGTTCCCTGCTAGTCCAAATACACTATTCCTAATTTCATTTTCAATAAAACTACCTTTCAAGTTTCCTAACTGTGGAAGTTTGCAAGGAAATACTGAATCCCATAATAGATCCACTCTATTTATCTTTTTATTATTTAAGCGATTAAAGAAATGTCTTTCAACGACACTACTAATAGTTGCTTGGGATTTTGTCTGTGTCCCTCTATAAGGATGGCTGAGATAAATTTTTCTTTCTCCTACCATTTACAATTTTGTGAAAAATATGTATTAAGATCTCCCTCTTTCAGTCATTGAACTTTGGATCTCTGCCTCTAATAAATTTCTTGTTCTAGGAGAAGATTATGGTGCTCTATCTTAAGGGATTGATGATATTTCCAATTCATTGTTTGCACATGCCTCTGCTTAGCTTGTTTGTCAAATTCAAAGATCAACAGTTCAATTTCCTCCAATCTTCGATTTCTTTCGAATCTTTTATATGATATCCATTGCTTGATTACCCTTTTTAGGTATTCAAGTTTGTAGGCTAGTCTTTTTATGGGATTAAGGATGGAATTTTCGAGGAAGTTTCCCAACCATTCAAGTATCAATTCCTTAAACCCCTTCATAGTAAGTCATGAATTGAAGAATTTAAAGGGAGAATACCCTCTAGATGTATGCTGGGTTGAAAGACAAATAGGGATATGATTTGAAATTATTATTGTTTTTTCCGTACAAATTACATTTTGGTAATGTGTTTCCCAACCAGGTGAAATCAAGAACCTATCAAGTGTAACTATGGTTGGAGAGGTTTGAAAATTTGACCATGTATAATGACAACTATTAGGAATACAGTCAATGAGACTATTAGCAGCTATAAAATCATTAAATTTTATTATAATTGGGGTGATTCTATGATCTACAGAATGTTTTAAGAAAAATCTAGTAATGTTAAAGTCACCTTCAATTACCCAATTGCTACCAACTACATTACTAAGATCCCCAAGCTCATCTAAGAATTCTTGTTTCAATTGAGTAACACATGGTCCATATAAACCAGTAACCCACCATTGAAATGTCTCCTGTAAATTATTAAAAAGTATAAAAACACTATACATTTTTAGGACAAGATTTTGTTTGTATAATATAGAACTATTCCAGCCAATGATGATGCCCCCGAAGCCCCCACAGAGGGAAGGATGTCCCACTCGTCCAATCTCCGGCCCCTCAAAATATGGGATGTAGATTTATTTAAGTTTTCAATCTTGGTTTCACGAAGTGTAAGGATATCACATTTAAATTTCCTAATCAAATTTCTGATCGCACGACGTTTGTTACTACTCCAAAGGCTCCTGATATTACATGCTAAGATGATCATTTAAAACAGATATTAGTCCTCACAAAGTTCTCCTCCAAATTAATCAAAGGTAAGGCTTGTTAAGCCCGAATGGTATTCAAGAATGACTGGGCTTCCAAGGTAGAACCCACAACAAGACCAATGTTATTACAAAAAGTCAAAAATTCATCATAAGAAGACCACAAAAATATCCCGTTTGGCAGCGCATCTACATTATGTTCAGAATTTAAAGTCGAATTATTATAGGAATGAGAAATAGAATTAGATTGAGAATCTACTGAAATATTTCTATTAAATCCTAAGCTATTCTCAATAGTAGAACTATTTGATTCCATACTTGAGTTGTGGACTGGTGGTGTGGGGTTCACTGGAATCTCTTCACACTCCACAGCTCCAGAGCTTTCTCCATCCTCATTGTCCAATAATGCCAGAATTTTCTTGAATTTATCTCTATTTAGTTTTCTTGTCGTATGCTCTACCAAGACAAACTTTGACAACATCTCCTCCAAAAGCCGCTTCGAATTATTCACATGCTTGTAAGGGTGATATAGATACTAATGGTTCCTCCTCCGGTCTGGAAACTGTTTGAAGTATTAGGAGAGCAAAAGGGGCCTAACGGTGCTTGGGAGCAACTACGCAAGATAGAAGCAGAACTACCACCAGGCTTAACCATGTGACTCCCCTCAGGCCAGTCAGGAGTAGGTAGAAGACCTGATGAATTCGACTTGGACCAGACATTGACTCTTGGACTTCTACTACCAGAGATTTCTTCCAAATATGAACCCCCGACTTGATGGGTCATTTCTCTTCCCCCCTATTCCAGTTGAAAGATCTTTAAATTTTTTTTCCAGAAGCTTTAGGACGAAACTTGGGTTGGGAGAAACCTAAGGAGAGGGAGTGAGGAGGTTGAGTCCTAAAGGCAAAACCAAAGTAAAAGTCCTAATTACGACAGAACCTTATTGGGTATACACTCTTAGCAAAGACAAAGTACCAAGAGTCAGGGATATCTACGCTAGATGTAGCTTGATTCGAATCCTAACAAAGTTTAAAAATTTGACATTGTCCAAGCTGTAATCAACCTCTAATAAGTCAACAAATTCTCCAATCATGCGTTGGAAAGTCTCAACATTCCATAAGTGGCGTAAAATACCTTCTAACTGAATCCACAACCCTTCCACCTTGAGGGTTAGGATTGCACTCAAGTGCACACACCAAGGAGCAAATGATGCGGGAATGATTACAAGAGAAAAATCGTATTGTTTCAGGGCATCGTCTCGTTCTTTAGTGAAAGGAAACTTTAGAAGAAGCTTGCTTGGAGCGAAGTCATGAATTTCCCAACTAACAGTCTCAGGACAACAGGACATGAGGTGATTTCCCAAGACTTCCTTAGATAGTGGGGTAGAGAGTGAGGTAATAATGACACATGTGGAATAGAAGTATAACTGGTCACATGAGGACTCGATAGGGGGAAGGATGATCAAAAAGTGGGCCAAGTGTCCCACCATTACTCCACAAGGTTTTGATTTAATAGTGTACTGATCCCTGAAGAACCTACAGATCACTGCACAGTGTAGAGGAGAACTACATTTACAACAAGAACCTTTAAAATAACAACAAACCTTACTTTGGCCGCGTAAACCACATCTATAGCACTAACCTGTGCGATAGTAGAACTGAACAAGAGGTGATGGAATTTTTTTCTACCTAACAACAATCCAGTCCTCCTCTGTAGAGGGAGTAATGGTGAAGGATTGGTTAGAGGTCTCGAATGACTCAAATATCTCTAGAGCCCAAGAATTAAAATGTTTTGATGCAGAAATCTGAGAGGAAAGTGCATAAAAGCGAGAACCCATTAAATTATTAATAACCGAAGATTGAACGTCGCAAGGAATATCTTGCAAAAATCTCCTCATTAAATAGCACATTTAATGTCACTAAGCGAGCGTCGACTAAGAGGTTCGCAAAAGGCGGTGAAGTACATGAAATGTCAGAGATATCAACCGAAACAGGATGATATTTGTCAAGATTAGAATCGAAAGGATGATTATCTTCATAGAGGCATGCTATTCAAGGAGGACAAAGATATGTTGCCTGTTTGGCCATCCGAAATAAAACCCTCTAAATCGTGATTAAAGAGATCTGATGAAGATTTGCCAAACTGAACCCTATTCTCATCATTGTTCTCAACTACATTAATATCTAAGTTTGCTCTCGAAACTGTGATTAAGAATTCCTTGATCGAGAAGTTAAACATAGAATACGAGAAGGCATTGGACTGACGACTTACTGACAGGCCATACAAACCGTCTCGAAAGTCTCCCACACACATAAAATTCAAAAAATTAACTGATGTCTCGCTGAAAGCTTTACCCATCGCCAGAGAAAAACAACCCTTTGAGGAAGGATCTGACATGCTTTCATTGAACAAGCCACCAGACGACCCTCAAAGAGAGAGTCCCAATAATTCCTTTTAGGACACCTGCTACCCTCCACCTTCGAATTGATGGTAACATCAAAAGACAAATTATGCAGTATGACTTTTTTATTGTAAGGACCTACGAAGATTTCAAAATCCTATCCTCCTTCCCCACCCCCACGAATAACCAAGGGTTCCTATTACCCCAAAAAAGAGGATATAGGTGGAGATTTAATCAAAGTATGCACAATAGAAATCTTGTTTACCGAACTAAAGTCAAGCCCAATGGCGACTGAAGAGATAGAAGTTGGGGAATGGAATATCCCCATGTTAACAAAGGATTGATCTTTTTTCTCGATTACCATATCATTTTCCCCCTCCTCCACATAATCAAGGAAACTATAAATCATGGGAGGAATAGCAAAGGATGATCCTCCCACCAAACAAGAGGAACACGTATCAGAATGTCCCTAAGATAAAAAGAAAAAGATTAGAAAATTGAGATTGATCTCCCTTTGAGGAGAAAGCATGTGGAGATTGATCAAAAACTAATGCATAATCTTTACACTTCTTGATTTTTCATCGATCCTTTGAATTCAAAGAAGTACCTTCCTATCCTTCCTCGTAATAAGACTCCAAGCAAACAAGAAGTACCACAAGTAATAAAACTCACCTCACATCCTCAAAATCAAGGATCGAAATCCACTACCATCCCCAAATCCACTACCATCCCCAAAGGGATCGACTTCCTCAACAAGGAAATGACGGAGAGTAGAAAGCAAAACGCTCCCAAATCGAGATGTCCAACATAAATTCATACACTTCTTGTGGTATCCGCCATTATGATATTGGTAGGTCAAAATGACATTAGATAGCAAATACAAATTCGAAATTATTGAGTCTTTTGTTTGTTCACACTCTTAAAAAACCTTAATTAAGGGTTCATTTCGGAATTATCAACTAAGTTTATTTAAAATTCGCTCTGATGATTGTCAACTTACGGATCACCTTTCTATTTTCTGTCTACAATTATGGCTTCAATTGAAAACTTGTCCATTGTCTGCACAATGGATCCCTTCTCTCAAACTTTAATGGGAAGTAGGTCAGTAACAATGTCAACTCACCCAGAAATCATGCAACACACGCCACCAGTGGACCCTGGAGATTAAACCGCCAAATCGTTGCATGTTAAGCCGGCAAGGCAATTGAGTTCTGATATCATGTCTCAATCTCATGCTTGCTTAGTGCGGTGCACAGGTAAACCATATCGTACTCTGCTAAATCTACAAAGTTAAATAAATAGAAGTTGAATCAGACTATTTTAGAAAATAACTCCTGAACAGATGTAATTATGATCTTGATATTCAAGAATCTCTACAACGAAATATTCACGTGATAATAGAAAAACATTACTAGATATTGGCTCAGATGTAACTCATTCTTCTCAGATCTTTTGTTAAAGCTCGGTCGGCTATGACCATGTTTCATCATTTCCCCGTAGAGAAACAGATCCCGTTTCCACTTTCAGGAAAGTTCCCCAACACATGATACGGTTTTCATCATGAGTCTGCCTCTGGACGTGCATCGTCTAAACCATTCTCGTTGATAGTGGCATGAGGGCGACATGCTGGTTTCCAAATATAATTTTCAACAATGATGGAAAATCAGATGTCAAGAGAAGTGACATTTACTTTAAACTTAAGGAACGCCAATAATTTAAGAGCAATAACAACTCTTACAAAAGAGTAACTTTTGCAGACTAGACATAATACATTACTTCCGCATTTGCATCAGAACTTCAACAGGGGGTTTACCAGTTATAGACCCACTTCCAAAACCACCTGCATATGAAATGTAAATACTCCAACATTAGATTCTTATTTATTTATTGGATCCAACAATCGGCACGAACTTTTTATAGACAAGCTTAATGAAAATGGGATGATTCAAAAACGAAAGGTAATAAAACATAAGCAAAGACAAATGCTAATAATATCCTACACAATGAACAGAACTCATATAATATATCATATATATGTATTCCTAGGTAATGATAGCGACCATATTTATAACTAGTAAAAAGAATTTAGCAAGTCACGAAATGCTAAGTTATTTGCAGGTAGACATACTAGTTCAAAGATGGCAAACAGGATTTTGATAGTATACAAAAATCAACTTAACCATTCATATCTGTACAAACAAGACCATAATTATGCAACAGTAATAGTTGTATTACCTGAAGCAGCACCTGCAAAACCACCTCCAGCAGAAGTTGCTGCTCCAAAACCACCATTACCAGACGCAAGAGAAGATAAGCCACCCCCACTAGCAGCACCAGCAAAACCACCCGCACTCGATGCAAGAGCAGCAAATCCACCTCCTGTAGCAGCACCAGCAAACCCACCACTTTTAGATGCAAGTGCAGCAAATCCTCCACCAGTTGAAGTGCCAAAACCACCACCACCACCAGCTGCTGCAGCAGTAAATCCTCCAATGGCAGCACTAGGTGCTGGAGATCTACCACCACCAAAACCACCAGGAGAAGAAAAACCAATTCCTTGAGCACCACCAAGCTGCCTTGATTGTCCAAAAGTCCCAAGAACCGACCCAAGTGCCTGTTGACCCAATCCAATCTGAGCTGGCTGGCCAAAACCACTGAAGCCACCAGAAACCCCACTTGGATTCATTGCTGGAGATGATTGTGTTGGTTGAAAAGAGGGAAGGCTAATGGATGCAGGCTTAAATAATTCCCCTGGTGGAATATTCAAAGAAAATGGAGGACTACTTGATGGCATTGTGTTAGCAGGAGCGACAAATGAACCACCAAAGGGATTTGGTTTTGGGACACTTGGTGTGGTGCCAGACCCGAGCCCAAAACTCCCAAGGCCTCCCAAACTGAGGATGGCAGGTGTCTCTGGAGCTTCCTCATCCATCTCATCTTCCTGGGTACCAACATCTGGAATGTCTTCCTTTGGCTTGCTTTCTGTGCTTGGGATGGGAGATGATTTCTCAGATGAAAAACTTGGTGCAGCAGGGGACATATTCAAAGTGCTGGAAACTGAACTGGGTTGGACTTGGGATGACATTCCAGCCAAACTGTTATTTACAGCAGCTGACGACACAGTTGTGTCTCTTGTAGAACTGACCACAAATGTACGTGAAGATGAAACATTTGAGGTTGTATTTTCAAGAGTGGATGAAAAAGAATTTGAACTTTGTATATTTTGGCAAGCAAAAGTAAATGGACTAGAAGAAAAAAGTTGCTGTGAAGAAGCAACAGAAGACGATGACAGTGGTGTACCGGTTGTGATTTCATTTTTTCTGTTACTAGATTTGCTAATGTCCAATGATCCCCCAGATGCCATGGTAGATAGAGGGGATGGACCTCTGGTTTGTGTGTCTGGTGAAACAAAAGGTGGTGATGATGATGATGCAGAAGACGACAATGATAATAACGATGATGATTGTGACAGTGATGACGACTGTAAGGAAGCAGATGATGAGTGAACATGGGAAAGAACAGGAGCTGTCTTAGAAACTTGTGGAAGGACTGGCATTTCAGTAGGCTGAGTTGTGTGTCTTAGTGGCATTTCAGCATGGTTCTTTTCTTCCATGGATGGAGATGACTGAACTTTTCCCAAGCTTTCTAATGCATTAACACTTGTCTTCATGGCAACCGCACCAGAGCAATCCTTTCCACCTATTGCAGGTCTGCTTATTTGATCATAAACCTGCACCAGTGAGTTCTTTGATGGTGAAATAGTTTCTGGGACTTCTGAAGGTGATCTACTGTTTGTTGAGATTTTGATCTGTGAGTTATATGTGATGTTGGAAACAGGAGCCACTTTCCAGGTCAAAAGATCACGATTCTCCACGGAAGCCACTTCAAAATTCAATTTATCAGTTGAACCAGTGCTTGCATATGTCAAATTCTGAACATTGCCAGTTGTTGTTTGTGATAACCCTACCAACGATGAAGGATAAAATTTACTTGTCTGCCCCACCTGAATAGGGGGGGATTTGGAAGATTTTGATTCGACAACTTGGGGAGGCTCTGAGAGATCTCTGGCCCACTTCAATACAGAACTTGGCTGAGAATCGCACATCTGCGTCGACATTTTCTCTTTGAAGTCTATAGAAAAAAGTCAACAAACACACATAAAACATGATCTGAAAGAATAAACACACACACACACACAGAGGAAAAAGATAGAATGAGTCTAAGATTCATTTTATGTAAATTGAACTCCCATATCATTTTCATGATTCATAGATGATATCAAACTTTCAATCGTAAGATATGATCTATGTCATATTCAAATTCAACATATCAAATATCAATTATTTTTCAAATTTTAATGTTAGATATCATAGATAAATTAAAATTTTCAAATAGAAATAAACTTATGGGTCATGAATTTATCACTATATCTCAAAATCTATCCATCGAATGCGAAATCCATATGATAAAGATGGTCTCAATTTTTCATGATATTTATAATCCAAAAACCAAGTCATTTTGATAATTATATCTTAAGAAACAAGGTATCTATAAAATTACATTTTTGTCGATTAATAAGAAACCGATGAATTCGTGCAAGTAAAATCGTAAAGATAAAAGTATTCAATTGACTTGAATTTTCATCTACATATATTTTAAACATTCTAGATTAACATCTATAATTTAAATTTTTCTTATGAATAATATATAATGAAATCTAAAAGAAGTTTAAAAGGAGACTCACTTATATATATTTATATATATATATATATATAGAGAGAGAGAGAGAGTAATAATCTATTACATCTTCCCTCATTCCATCCTAACCGTCTATCATGGTCATTATGATTAAATTTTTTTTGACTTTTACGCCAATCAAAAGAAGTGACAGATCGCCAAGGAAGAGCTTGTCTGAGTTTCTCCAATGATGGGTGGCCGAGACGACAGTGCCAAGTGTAGGTGGAATCTGTACTGGACATGCACGCAATCAATCCACGAGGAATACAATCACGGACCAGTAGATAAGCTCCATTAGGCTGCTTACGCCCCAAACCAATCCTCCGACCCGTCTGCAAGTTCTGAAAAGTACAATGGAAAGGATAAAAGGTGACTTTGCAGGATAACTGAACTGTAATAGCACTAATAGATAATAAATTGAAGGAGAGTTCAGGAACATAAATGACATTGCTCAGTTTGATTTGAGTAGAGGCTTGAATATCTCCATATGCAGATATAGAGCATGAACTAC
>JAMKQA010056778.1:0-12522 GCA_024699735.1 Posidonia australis | reverse complement strand
AAACTACAAACACCTTCTTTCTTTTCATATCAGTCCATTTATATCACAATTGCAAATAAATGAATATTACACCTTTGTAAATGATTTGCATATTAATACTTGAGTGTTTCATATTTTCTTAAGTGATTACTTATATTTAATCACATGTCATTTGTTATCATCAAAATATACTTATAGATTTTTTCAACAAACTCCAGTACCACCTAGCTAACATCTAAAACCTTCGATTGCGTGTGGTCTGCCATCTCCATTGTCTCGCTCCCTGTCGCTAACTGATAGGAAAAAAGCCATGCTTGGTTATTATAGGCATAGCATGTATCACTAGATTCCACCCATCAATCAATCTTGTTGTTCTTGGCATTTATGTGTCTAATCATCATTACGATGTTGTTCACCTCTTACATCTTACAATCTCATTCCCAATGGCTTGTCTTTCTGCACTTGAGACAAGCGTTGGCCTCCTCAACCTTCTTCTTGAAATCTCGAGCTTGATGTTCAAATTCTTGAGATTTGATTTTTTTTTTTTTCTTCTAGTTCAAACCAAGTCTCTTTCCTTTAGCATCATGATTTGGTCACTTTTCTTCTTAAATTTGACCAAAGAAACAATATTAGCCTTCACTACCTGTTTGGCAATCACAATATGCTTTACACTCAGCTTTTTCATATTATTGCTATCCATAGCCTAGTTGATTAATGTAATATAACTAATTACAATGGAAATACAAATAACAAATAAAATAGGAAATATGCAAAAATAAATTTTGTAGAGAATATTGAGAGATCTAACTCGTGTATGAAGAAAAACTCTTTTGATGAGGAAAACTATGTAACTGCTCTACTTGGGTGTTATCAAATACTAATGCTTAAAGCATTATTTGACTCTCATGTGCAATGAGTTGTAGCCGAACTGTTCCTAGGTATTAGCAAAAAAGAGTTACGGTATGTACACTAACAACAAACTCCAAAAGAACCATCGTTGAAATGTTTTCTTGTCCACTCCTTGTAGATAAATCACAAAGTCAAACTTCAATCCTTTTGAAAGTACATGAACAACCTCTTTCTTATCCTTCGAGAAGCCACAAAATTGTCCCGTTCTCGTCCTCGAGGAAGCTATAAACCGATGGAATTATTTTCTGAGAAAATCCTCATGAGATCTCTCTATTCAATATCTATAAAGAGGAGTCTATCCTTCCTTATATAGACGAGATAAAATGCCTATCTCTTTGAATTACGATAGAATCAAATTTATCGTGATCAATATCTTACAGAAGAAGCAAATGTAGTGATCGACACTCTTAATCTGATTCGAATTCAAAATTCAAAATCAAATTAGAATGTTAGCGTGAAGTGGCCGCATTTGGTAGCCAAGTGGTGCCAACTCTACACCCAATGCGAAGTGTAGAGTGCACCATCATGGTGCCACATTGCGCCCATGAAGCTCAAGGCTCTTGACTCTTGGGCTTAGGCATACATAAGACAAATTTAATATTTTCATTATAGAAGGAAACATAGATTTGAGGCCCCCAACTATAGATAATACACACACCTATGTGTTTCAAAGATAAGAGAACTATCCATTCCTTTGGAATTACAATGGAGTATTTCACACAAATAATGTGGGAGGGACTAAAAACTCCAACAGATGCTTGATTTTAGTCAAGTCAATGTGGCAAGTCCTCTCTCCCAGAGTTAAGAAACAAGAACACTGATCAAATTAAATGAGTAAAGCTGTTGAGTGATTAAAAGCGCTGCCTATGAAATGTGACCGATCCTGATTTCCTTTTGTCGTTTTTTCGTTGAGATAAAGATTTCCTTTTGTACTCAATATTTAATTTTTGTTTCACTTCCACGTCAAAGTTCACACATCATAGTTTACGTTCATTATGTCACCCTCTGGTAGTCGAATCAAATGCGTGAATACTAAAAATGAGCAGTATCAAGAACTCCATTACAACTACCCCATGTCTGCATTACTGCATGAGCTAACTGTAAAAGATTCACGCACCCTCCATTTCATAAATAGCAGAAGCATGCGGACAGGAGTACAGGACCGAGTCCAATTCACGTTTGAATGAACACAGAAGAACATGGCATTACTTGGTTGAGAAAAAGCATTGGAAAAGATGATTTACAGCACACCACACTCAGTCAAAGTTCAGCATCAACAGCAGCAGCATGACAAATGAATCATTGGCAGAATGGGATTCTCATGGGACATGCCTGCACCAAAACTTTCCATTATATGTAATTACAACGATTCCAGTTCTCGGGTTGTTTTTCCTTCGCTTTAGTTAGTTGTTATTAAAAACACCGACATCCAAAAGTCAAAGGCAGGAAGTAGATGGCGGTTGACAGATGACTTTCCACATGTAAAAGGAAGGCATTCATGCCATAACTGTTGGGTTATTAGAACAGAACAGAAAAATAAGTAGAAAAGGTCAAACATTGACCAATTACAGCAAAGATATGTTGCTGTCGATGTGCAGCGTTCACATGGTTACAGCAGCACGTGGTGATGCTATGACTTTCTTCCAGTCTCAACATTTATTTATTTCTTCCCCATGACGTAGAATTTGTGATCATTTAGGTAGCGTTTGGCAAGCCAAGATTCTACGTTCTACTGGTTCTGCTCCTTGCTTGGAGTAGAGTTTGCTTCTCAAATAGCTTGAAAAGAATACGCTCATGTTAGAATCTAGGTGAAGTAGGAGAAGGAAAAGAACTAGGGAATCCGTGAATGAAGAAGTAGGTGGAGTTTGCTTCTCCTTGGAACTAGATCTTTCAATTCTTGACACGATACAATTACACAAAACAACACAATACGATAAAATTTAATTATATATTTTTTTAATTATTTTGAAATATTTATATGATTTATGGTCAATAAACATAACTTTATTTTAACACGATTGGACACGATTATTATCTGATTTAACACGATTAGAACTAATTGAATCTAGTTAATACACATTTAACATTAATAATAGATTATTAAACATATTATTACCAAATTGAATATATTTTATATATGTTTAAAATTATTGTATTATTAGTAATCAAATATATTTTTTTCCAAAATACAAAAAATATTAGTAAAAAAATGGTAGACACAATAATACGATAAGTCTGATACGATAAGTACACGACACGACCTAATTAACAGATCTATTTGGAACCACTAATCCATAGGTGCAAAATGACACTATTACCCTCAATAAGTTCAACAAATTATGTTGAAATGCCATAAGAAATTACAGAAACTACTACTAATCATATGTCACACCAATCCCGATCTATCCTCTCATCTTCTTCTCCTTTCTTTACAAAATGCTTCACCCATCAACGATGATCTCGTTGCTTTAAGTATACTCTTATCATTGATAGTCTTATTCGCCGCTCAAGAGACGATTAATCTCTTCCTCCTTTTGTCGTTGTTCTTTCCTCTTGTCTCTTTTGTGGTGGCTTTCTATATCCCCATTATCATTATTGTCATGGAGGAATGCAAAAATTTATCATGAATCCACAATACTCTTTATCCTCAATGTCGTTGTCATCTTGTAGATCCTTTTTCAACGCCACCTTCTTCCTTTGTCTCAAGAGCAATGGGAAGGAAGAAGATGGGAGAGAGCCTTTTGTACTAGGGTTATGGGAGTGGGAAGGCTAGGTTTAGTGGCAAATACGAGTTTTATCGTAAGAATTGTCGAAGCAGAATCACTCTACTAAACAAGACACATGGAAGGGAAAGGAGGAGTTGTGAATAATAAAGGAGGAGTAGAAGTTAGAGCAATAATGGATTCTCCAATAATGGATTCTTTTAGAATCCGAATTTGAGTGTTACCAAATGGGACCTTAGTTGTTCTCCACCCATGTGCCTCTAGAGTACATATGACGGATCTAAATTGTGCATTTGTTGTCACATGTCACAACTATTTTTTAAAGATCTCATCCCAATTCTTAATACCTAATCTCTCTATCTCTCTCTTTCTCTCCTATGTCACGTAAATTTTAAAATAAAATTCTCATCTCAATTTCCAATTATATTTATTTAAGTAATGGAAATATTTGTTTAAAGAAATATTGATAATACTCAAGAGCCAATCAATGTCGATGTTCAAAGAACTTTATAATAAGTTCATATAGAAATTAACTTATACGAGCCTTCTTCAAATCTTACACTACCACCTAGAAATTTTTTGCAATCCTTACATCTTTGTGCAAACTTAAATGCAAAAGTTTAGAAAGTCATATAGGAAAATGTTTCACTTGAGGTAACTGTACCTTGATAACCCCTATTACTTAAAAATAAGTTGTCAATGCTTTTGCAATTGAGACAATAAATGTTATCCTAAGATAAAAAATATTATCTAATTATTTAATAAGTAGGATATGGTTAAAAAAGTTGTCTGTATATTTTTATGGATAGAATATAGATTCTCATTTATCCTACTCACTTTACTTGTTTTCATATTTCTATGAGTTAGAATTTGACAACGAGCTTGATACATATCAAAGACGTGCATTCTCATCATGGGTTTTTTGAATTGATAGCTATCAGTGCTTTAACTTAAAAAATGGTTGACCTTAAGTATTGTTTTATCATTTGGTGTATTTACTTATGAAATTAGCTTTAGTTTTGTTGATTGCAACTACTACCGTTAAGAGAGTCTTTTCTTTAATGAAATTCATTAAGACTTCAAATGATAAATTGATGATATACATTGGAAAAGATATTTTTAGAGATATTGCCATTGATGTCGCTTAGGAAAGGAGTGCTATCATCTACTATAAAAACATGATACTTTTCAACCTTAACTATTGATAGATTATTTTTATCATACTTTTTTTTATAATACATTGAATACCCTAAAAACTTTACTGGATACGCCAGTGGTACATATAAATGTATAATGTTAGTTTACTTTTCACATGGAATATTACAAATGATGATTATGTAAAAGAATTTTAAAGAGAATGATCCGAAAATAATTATTTTAAAATTTTTTACGTACGACTAGCAACATTAGGAAATGCGTAGTACATTCTAACATAATCATCGAAAGAGCAAAAAAAGAGAGAGGGAATTTTGCCGGAAGAAATCTTAAATCTAACTATCCGGTTCGAAAAATGTCAATCAGATTTTCCTTTCTATAACACTGATTTTGGGGCGATTGTTTTGGACGGCTGAGATTCGAGTGGGTCGCTTTTTTGGAGAGTTTGCGATTGGATTCCAGCACCGGTCTTATCCGATAGATCTAGGACGACGGGTGTGGTGGCCGGTGGGACGGTAGGCAGATAATGATGACGAGACTTTTTGCGATTTCCCATTTTTCGTTCCTACCCCCAAACCTATGAATATTTGTTGGTTGCATTCGTCCTTTCTCACGGTGTTTTTTACACGTCCAAATCTTTTATTCTTGCAGCTTTATGTCTGTGTTCTTCTTGCTCATGAAAATAATAGTAACATATGAAAATGGTAGGATTAGTCCGCACCGACAATGAAGTTAAATGTTGTTGGTTTGTCAAGCTTTCATCCAATCGTTTTGTTCAAATAACTGCCAGAATATCCGCTCCAAAATGAAAATGCAAGAGTGGCAAATGAGAGTCGAGCAGATAGATATTCATCCCATTGCCTTAATTAATTTCGTGTAAACATGAATAAAACTTTATTTCTACTTATTTATAATCAGATGCTGTTCCTTGTAATCATCACGTGATTATTCCAAACTTGAGTGGTAAGCACCACCGCAGCCTGTGTAAATAAAATAGACAGACGTAAGCAGTTCGGACATTTGATGACGTCACATTTCCAAAAACTCGAAAGACACGACGCAGAAACCACAAGGTGTTGAGTAGAGAAGGAAAAGGTCCCTTAACACCCACATATCCGTCCGATCAACATCCAACGGAAGAAGTCCATCCAAACAGGCTCATCTCCCTGTCTCACGAACAGTGCTGCAGAAACAGAAAGGAGGAAGATAAAAGAAAGGAAGAAGCAAAGAAACAGAGGGAGGAGAGAAGAGAAAACAAGAGAAGAAGAGGTCAACGTTGGCGAACGCCAAAGAGAGCAGAAAAGAGCCGGCCCCTTTACTGGTGGGGGGAGATGGAACACGAGAGAGAAAGAGAAGAGAATAATAACAAATGAATGAAAGAAAGAAACTCTTATCTTCTCTCTCTCTCTCTGTCGCTTTGTAGTGCTGGTCTTTCCAGAACAGCGCAGGGAAGGGAAGAAGAACAAGAGGGGATTTCGTCTCGATTTGGAGGAGTGCCGAGATCCTCTCCCCACCCAGCAGCATATTTCGGGGGAGGGGTTTTTGGAGGAAATTGCCAGATCTAGCGTGTGCTTGGTCCACCAGGGGGGATTTGCATTTGGGGCCTGACCCGGTTGGAAAAATTCGATTTTTCGGGCACTTGTGCGTGTGGTTGAGTCATGGGGAGTTGCTGGAGTTCGTGCTCCAGCGCTAAGTTCAAGGCCGTCAACCCTTTCCACAGCTTTTCTTTCTCAGGTGAGATGCCCTGCTGCTGTTGGTTTTTTTGGCTGTTGTTGCCTTTTCGGGTACCAAGATGGAATTTTTTGAGTTCCAGTTATAGTGCTTTAGCAAGAATAGCAAGAGTGAAATTTTTGGCGGTTTCCTTTTTGCTTGGGAAGGGATTTCTGTTGCGGTGGCTTTGGTTTTCATTTTTTATTTGATTTAAGGGACACATTTACTTACTTTGCTGGGGTGAAAGTTGATTTCAGGAAAGATCAGTTCCTTATTAATAGCAAAATCGGATTTTTCTATTTTCTGGAATTGATACTGCTCATTATTTGAGAATCTCTTGTTGCACTTCAAATCTGACTTGCCTTATTTGGAGAGTACAGGAACAAATTCTAGGTACATTAGCACCGCGGGAAATGACATGAGTGGTTCCAGCAGTAAGGTTTCCGCAAGCTCTGTTCCAGCCACTCCTCGCAGTGAGGGTGAAATACTTCAGTCCTCGAATTTGAAGAGCTTTTCCTTCAATGACCTTAGAGCAGCAACCAGGAATTTCCGCCCTGATAGTGTGTTGGGAGAGGGTGGTTTTGGATCTGTCTTCAAGGGTTGGATTGATGAGAATAACTTTACAGCAACCAAGCCTGGGACAGGGATTGTTATTGCTGTTAAGAGGCTTAATCAGGAAGGTTACCAGGGTCATAGAGAGTGGCTGGTGAGTAATTGTAATTTTATTGCTTTCTGTAGTGATTCTTATTTGCTTGTTAACTGCATCATGTTGTGTTTCTTCAATATAGCCTTTGTGCTTGTTATTCTTTAGTGTAGGCGAACTAAAACTGTAGCCTACACTTTACTGCTATAATTCGAGCTTCTACTTATTTTTTATTTGCATTTGATGTAATCTCCAGGCAGAAGTTAATTATCTTGGCCTGCTATACCATCCCAATCTTGTGAAGCTGATAGGATACTGCCTGGAGGATGAACAGCGGCTACTAGTCTATGAATTCATGCTGCGAGGAAGCCTGGAAAACCATCTCTTTAGAAGTATATTTCTTTGATAATTTCTAGATATGTTCTTGTACATGATAGTAGTAGTCCGTAATTGTTTTAATGGATGCAACACAACGTAAGCACCAGTCTTCATCTGTGACAGCATTTATAAACTCCATTTATCATTTGTCACATAGAAATCTCCATCTGCAAAGGATGATATGGTAATTTGGTATACTTCTTCAAGCTATTATAAATGCCCACATTTATGCAGGGGGGTCTTATTTCCAACCACTCTCTTGGAACCTGCGGATGAAAGTTGCTCTTGGAGCTGCAAAGGGCCTTGCTTTTCTTCATGGTTCCGAAATAAAAGTTATATATCGGGATTTCAAGACTTCAAATATCCTTCTTGATGCGGTATGTGGGAAATAAGGGCATAAGATATTTCTAGACACTGGTACCCAAATGCTTGGATGTGTTTTTTTGGTAATAGTATGGATTGCTTGGATGTTATTAACAGTACCATTTCAAATGCAGCAATACAGTGCATAAGATATTCCTTGATACTGGTACCCAAATGCTTGGATGTCTTTTTCGTAATAGTATGAATTACTTTGGATTTTATTAATAGTACCTTTACAAATGCAGCAATACAATGCAAAACTTTCGGACTTTGGATTGGCAAAGGATGGACCTACTGGTGATAAGAGCCATGTCTCAACTAGGGTCATGGGAACTTATGGATATGCAGCTCCCGAGTACCTTGCAACAGGTGATCTAGAGAAAAAGGATAGCCCCCACTTGTAGGTTATATATACTTTATGTTGATTCTTCTCATTATGTGGGCTACCATATAGTAACATATAACTTAACATGCCAATGAGACATACTGACTATGTATTTTGAGTATTTTTTTTCCTTTTTGTTTCTTCCATGTAATTGGCTTTGTTTAACCCACTTTCCTTAAGGAAAAATCCAATGCACAATGCTCCTAATACGCAGCCTTGCCCTTACATGTGAAGTGGTAGAGAACTTGTACAAGCATTTGATACTGTAGTATAATCTGAAGTTCTTAGGAGGTCATTCAGTCCATTTTGCAATTAGTAGCGCATCAATATTCATTTTACACTACATTGAGGTTAGAAAGCTTTTTTTTTCCAAAGTCTTGTTTGGAACTGTAGTTTTTGCAAAAGCATTTTTTTTCCCGAAAAAAGGAGGTCCAAATGACATCTTTCTTCGAGAGTTTTTTTCCCTCTTGAAAAGCAGTGATTAACTTTTCTGTGGTTTTGAAACTTTTAAAACTTATTGATTGAAACTTTTAATTCCAAACGGAGCTAAGATGTCACAATTGAAACCAACCCAAGTAGCTGAGTTGACTAGGACATGTGGTTCGATAATCCCCACGAGGTCTCTAGTGTTAAAAATTAACTACCATTTCAAAATAAGATTCCAGAATTGAGTACAACGTTTTACATAGACCAAGCATCACGGTATTTAGTAATTCCAGAGACATGAATGCTCTTCCACAGTGAATTGTAGGTCTTGATTAGTGGGCGTTCTTGAAGAGGAAGGGAGGTTGTTCCATGATAGCTGCGGTGGTGGTCATCCTCCATTTGAGCCTTGATATACTTGTATCTTCCATTTAGGGGTCAGTCACGCTTGAACTTTTAGTGGGTTGCTGCACTCTAAATAAACCTCATTATGCTTTTTATCTCTTTATGCTTTTGCATTCCATTGCCAATATTCAATATTAGTGGTGAATTAATAAATAAATTTGAAGTTTCTAGAGTCAAAATTATCTATTTATCTGTGTGATAGTAATGCACATCTTTTATTTTTATACATACATTTTTCAATTCTTTGACTTTAATATGTTTCCTAACTGCAGGCCATCTTACAGCAAAGAGTGATGTATACAGCTTTGGTGTTGTTCTTCTTGAAATGTTATCTGGTAGACGAGCAGTTGACAAGAATCGTCCATCAGGTGAACACAACCTGGTTGAGTGGGCTAGACCTTATCTTAACAGCAAGCGTAAAATTTTCCGGGTCTTAGATTCACGTCTTGAAGGCCAGTATTCAATGGGAGGAGCTCAGAAAGCATCTCAGTTGGCCCTCCAGTGTTTGTGCTCTGAAGCTAGGTACAGACCCACCATGGATGAAGTTGTGAAGACATTGGAACAGCTGCAAGATACTAGAGAAACTGCTAGAAGTCCTCGTACTGTAACAAAAGGGAGCACTCAAAACCATGGTAACACTGAGCATAGATCCCATTCCCATCGGAGGAAATTGCATGAAGCATCTGGAAATGGAAAACCTGGGACAACCGTTAAAAGAAATGTCGCATACCCTAGACCGTCTGCATCACCCCTATACTCATAGCCGGAGTTCCTCGGGTGCTGTTGATATTTTCAGAACATACGAAAGCACATGAAAAACGCCTCGGCAACTTCAAATGGTTCTACCCAATCTATCTACGTATTATTGTACAGTTCCTTGTTTCACTTATGTATCTGAAGATGGTGCCAACATCCCGGACTGCTTCAAGGCACCCATCTTGAATTCAAAGAAATGCTTGTGTAACTAAATTTCTATAGTGTTGGAATTTTAGTCATTGCCAGTGAGAAACAGTCCAAGATGATTCAAAATGAATAGGAAGATCTTATATAGGTCATGGATGTGTGTATTAGGTAAATTTTGTGGAATTTCATATCCGTGTTTTCATCTATAATAATATTTTTAAATTTAGCTCAAGAGTCATGAGCTTTTATAGTAGTTATTCAATTCAAATTTGAATTTGAATCAAATTTGGAGTATTAATTATAATAGTTGATTTTATTTAGAAGATCATATTTATGACAATTTTATTCTTATCTCAAGTAAAAGGAAGGTAATAGCATTATCTTCTCTATGTGAGGTGGGATAAATTTATTTTTGTATATACACATGATATGATATATCATTATTAGAGAGATTTTCGTGAAAGTTTTTGATAAATAAGGATAAATCCATCGTTATATATACACTTGATATGAGATATTATATTAGAGAGTGACTTTTACGATATGAGATATTATATTAGAGAGTGATTTTCGTAAAAGTTTTCGATGTATGATTATGTAGATTTACATCTTCTTGAAAAATGAGAAAAAGACGATCATATGACTTCTCGAAGGACGAGAAGTTTGGATTTGTGATTTGTCTATGAGGATTAGACAAGAAAGCATTATAGCAATGGTTCTTTTGTAGTTAGTTGTGAGTACATACATTACGACTTTTCGTAGTTCGTGTTTAGAAGTGGTTTGGTTAATGGTCCGTTTGGTAGAAATATTTGAACAATTTTTGAGCATGTAGCTTCTCTTCAGAAGCTATAATGGTCTAACAGTTCTACCGAATACTACCAGTTTATTAGAAACATGTAGCTTTTGGAACAGTAATTTTTTTATATTTGCAGAAACTAAGTTATGACAGTTTCTAGTCAGAAGTTAGCTTTTACACTAGGATTCAAAAGCTGAAGTTTTTCAAACGGACCATAAAACTTGTTGTACTGTGAGAGTCAAATACCCTCATATTTTGGAATATGGCCCATGAAAGAGTTTTTATAAGTATAGAAATTTTAGAATCTGTCCACTCTGACACTAATGTGATTTTAGAAGCTTTACTAGCAGAGATGGGATGAAGTATTTCTTTATCTTCATAGATGACTATTATAGATATGTGGTTTTTTTTACTGAAGTTGAAAGATAAAACCTTTGAGAAGCTTATGGACTTTATATGTCAAGTAGAAAGGCAAACAGAAAGAAATATGAGGAAACTGAGAAGTGACGAAGGAAAAAAATATTGACCTAAGGAGGTCGCAACATTTTGCAGAGAGTATGAAATCAAGATCAAAATCACAACTTCATATTATCCACAGTTAAATGTGGTAGCAGAAAGAAAGAATAGAACATTGTCTTAGATAATCAATTCATGTTGCTGACAGTTAGGATGCCGAACTATTACCAGGTTAAAGTGATTCTTTTGGCAAGCTATATTTTAAATAGAGTACCTTTTTCTAAGATAGAGATAATACTACGTGAACTCTGGTTCAAGACTCAATCTAATATGGAATCTATCAGTGAGGATATTTAGCCTAGTGTGGGGGTGTTTAGCTTATGTTAGGCTCTCAAACATAAAGATTCATAAGTTAGGAACTCGTACAACCAAGACAGTATTTCTGAAATAGGTTGAGAGTAGTGATGTTCGAAAATGTTTAGATTTAAAAATGAATTCCATCATAGAAGTTCGAGATGCAAAATACTTTGATGAGAAGTTGATCAAACACGAGAGCATTATGTTACATGATTTTCTAGAAAATTTTTGTATAAGAGAGAACGAGGATGCAAAACCTGACAAGGAGTCAAAACCAGGGACCGAGGAGGTGGAGGAGCTACCAATCAAGTGAGCAAAGAAAGAGAAAATCTTTGGACCTAATTTTGTTACTTATAGCATAGAAGATGATCTATAAAGTTTCAATGAAGTATTGTAGTCTAGAGATGCAACATTTTGACAAGATGTAATCCAAGAATGGCTAACAACATGTGGGTATTGGTAGATCTACTTGATGGCTTAGAACCTATTCTCTAGTAGTTCATATTTCTATCATTCATTAATTGATTATAGTGGTTGCAATATAGAAGATGGTGACACATCATATGGATGCGAAACTCATTTTTAAATAGAGACATGATTAAAGAAATTTTTACATGATTCAGCCTAAAGGGTTTGTAGTCAAGGGACTAGAACGAAAGGTATGTAAATTGGTTTAATCTCTATATAGGCTAAAACAACCTTCTAAGATGTGGCATGAGAAATTTGATAAAGTAATCAAGTAAAATGGCTCCAAGGTTAGTGATACCAATAATTGTGTTTACACAAAATTCACTAATGGATGAGTCATCATATGACTTTGTATGGATGATATGCTTATGTTTGATATTAACACAGAGGCTATGAAAGATACAAAGAAATTTCTTTCATCTAAGTTCAACATAAAGAGCATGGGACTTGTAGATGTGATCTTGGGAAT
>JAMKQA010056777.1:0-20239 GCA_024699735.1 Posidonia australis | reverse complement strand
TAGGTGGCGACTCCTGCATTTGCATTTTATTTTGCTTTTTCGACGTGATTTTTGCCGACCGATTTCGCATCCTTTTGCAGAATCTCCTCGCCGGCATGATTACAGTAGGTGATGTTGATCAGAGGAGATCCCTCACAGGTTATGTCTTTACTGTGGCAGGCTCATTTGTTAGTTGGAAGTCTACTCTTCAGCCTACTGTTTCACTCTCAACTACTGAGGCTGAATACATGGCGATGACTGAGGCCGCAAAGGAAGGAATTTGGTTGAGAGGGCTACTTGGAGACTTTGGAGTGCAGATTGACAGAGCAGATATTTTCTGTGACAGTCTTATTGCCATTTGTTTGACAAAGGACAATGTGTTTCATGACCGCACGAAACACATTGATGTCAGGTACCATTTCCTCAAAAGTGAAGACAGGATAAAAGTTTTGATGATCAGCACCAACCACAATCCAGCAGACATGTTCACAAAGGGCGTGATTGAGAGAAGTTCAAGCATTGCTTGGACCTGCTCAACGTTTATGGCTGCAGCTGACCCTTGCGGGTCTTGATGGAGAGGCGAGTTCAAGATGGAGCTACCATTCAAGACAAGGTGGAGATTGTTGATTGTTGTATCTCACCACTGTAATATGTGTCTTGAATGTTGTAAAATCATGTATAGGGGCAGTTTGGTCTTTGTACTATATGAGATACCCAAAGGCCTATAAATATGGCTAGGGTTTTCTCATAGGAAACAGAGAGTTTTGAAGACAACCTTTTTAGCCTCCAACGAAACAAGAAGAAGCCTCCCTCTCCATTCGTGGACGTAGCCCTAGCTTGGGTGAACCACGTAAATCCTCGGTGTCGTGCGTGTTTGTTTGTTTTCTTTCTTCTTCCTCCTTTCTTTCATCCTCGTTGCCTACCTTCCCTTTTGTTTCCGCTGCGCTCATCTTGGTATACCACGCACAATAATAAATAAATAAGAAAATTGTAGGAGGAGAAGAACCCCTTTTCTTGCCTCTTCTTATTTCAAGGAAAACAAACTCATAGTAAAAAGTAAGACATAAATAGATATATAAATATAGATATATAGATAATTGTTGGAATAATTGAGCCCATGTTGTGGAATTAAGCCATAGAATAAATTAAAAAGAGAGAGATAAAAGGGGAAAAATTGCAGGAGTTGAATCATTTGATAGAGAAACAAATAGTGTATAGTAATAAAAATTTTGTTTCCATTTGATTCTCTTATTTATTGCAAGATCAGAAGTTAAAAAACTTAATGAAAAATGAAGATCTAACAATTAGATAGAGAAATACATAGGATGCACTTTGAAATAGAAACAAAAAACATTTAAAGCTCAACTAAGAGAAAAAATAATGACAATTATAAAGATCTCATTAAGTAATACACTAAAGAGTTGTGGGTTCATAAGATTGTATCTATATTTAGATGCATTGAAGTCATCATTTATACTATTTTCACTTGATGTATTAGTAAATATAAGTTTAGTTACTATTTTCTAGGGAAATCATTTATAAATATAATGAATTGATTTTTAATGACCAAGTAGAACCCATATAAGAATTTTTTTTAAAATAAAAAACCCGAAAAACATGGTGTAAGAAAAGAGATATTTCTCTTCTCTCCTTAAAATCATAGGAGGAGAAAAACCTCCTCTTCTTGCCTCTCTTTATTTTAAGGAAAACAAATCCATCTTCGTTTAGTAAGATAGTAAGATTTAGATATATACATAGATATAGATGTAAAGGTAGTTGCAAGAATAATTGGGCTCATATAGTGGAATTAAAACTTAGAATAAATTTAAAAATAAGAAAATAAGAGGAAGAAATAGTAGGAGTTGATAAAGAATCAAATAATGTCTAGTAATCTTTTTTTTGTTTCCATTTGCTTCTCTTATTTATTTGCAAAATCAGAAGAAAAATTAAAGTAAAAGGAAAATCTAACAATTAAATAGAGAAACACATAGGATACACTTTGAAATAGTAACAGAAAAACATTTAAAATTCAACAACCAAAAAATAATGGCAATTCTAAGGAACTTATTAATTGATACACCAAAGAGTTTAGCGTTGATAAGATTGTATCCATATTTGGATGCATTTAAGTCATTATTTACACTATTTTTACTTGGTATATTAGTATATACATGTTTAGTTACTGTAGAGCAAAAAACATCCATTGTAGACTTGAACCCATGACCAAAAGGTTAAAAGCCTTGTACTGAACTAGACAAGTCTTTTTGATCTGAAAAAAAAAGTTTAGTTATTATTTTCTAGGTAAATCATTTACAAATATAATGAATGGGCTTCACAAAATGAATTTATTTTTAACGACAAATATGATAAGTGGAGTCTACATAAGAACATTTTTTAAAAATAAAAAACCCAAAAAAGGGCAATGGGAGAAAAGAGAACCCAAAAACTTAGGGTTTGGGAACCATAACTCTAATATATAAAAGTTTATAATTTTTTACATATTTCCAATTCAACTCATCAACAAATGGAAAAATACCCTATTGGTCAATGCACATATTAACCCATACCACTTAAGATACTAATTGACATAACCCAAAAAACCAAACAGATCATTATAATAAACCTAATCAAAAAATAAATTACAATACTTTAATTGATTTTATATTGACTTATATATTACTAGATTTAACCCAACAATTTCCTACTTGAGCCACACATAAAATTAATAATTAAAGCATTAAAACTTTATGAACTCCAAATGGTTATTTCAACAAAGATATCTTACAATTTAGTCCATGAATTGTACCAACATAGGAACAAATATGTTTTCATTACTTTAAATGTAATTCAATCTACAATGGTCACTAATACTAATACAATTAACAATATGAATCAAGTGTAGATGTGCAACATAGAATTTTGGCGAAGTGATCTAAATACGTCCATATCCAACTGATCCGACTTTTAATGAGACCAACATAAATATCTAGAATGTAAATAGTTCAAAACTTTATTTCTATAGAAAACAAAGTCTATAACAACAGAGTATCCAAATATAAACTTTCACTAAACCGATATATCATCAAATAGTACAATACCCTTATGAGCAACATATTCACAAAAGACCATCAGATAGTACTCCTTTAGTAAGTGGATCCGCAATCATGGAATTTGTCCCAATATACTCTATAGACAACTGACCATTCTAGATTCTTTCTTTCATAATCAAGAACTTAATGTTTATATGCTTAGACCTTAATGAACTTCTGTTTTTATTGGAATATAGCACCGCAGATTTATTATCACAACATAACTTAAGTGATCTTTCAATTCTATCTATAATCTGTAAATCCTTGATAAAATTCCTTAGCCATATTCCCTGATTAGATGCCTCGTAGCATGCTATGCACTCAGCTGCCATAGTAGGAGCTACAAATGTCTGCTTGACACTTTTCCATAATATAACTCCTCCTGTTACCAAGTGCACATAATCTGAAATAAATCTACGACTATCTTGACATTCAGCAAAATCAAGGTCAGAATATCCAATGATCTCCAACTGATACGATTTCCTATACATAAGTGTAGAGTCTTTTGTTTTTTGCAAATACCGCATGACTCACTTAACAGCTTACTAGTGATATGTACCTAGATTGCTTAAATATCTACTTAACATGTCAATAATGTACGTGAAATTTGGATGCGTACAAACCTGAATATATATAAGACTCCTAACTACTAAAATATATAAAATCTTCTACATTTCCTTATATTCAAAATCATTCTTAGGGTACTATTTGAGACTAAACTTGTCTCTCTTAGCCACAGAAGTATTTCCTAGCTTGTATCCTCTCATACCACACCTTTTAAGGATTTTGTCAATATAGTTCATTTGAAATAATCTAAGAATAATTCGAGAACGATCCTAAAGTATTTGGATTCCTAATACAAAAGAAGCTTCATCAATATCTTTCATCTCAAATTTGTTTGAGAAGAATTTTTTGGTCTTTTGAAGTAAGTCTATATCATTAACAGTAAGATGCACGTCATCAACATACAAGACTAGGAAAATATATTTACTTCTATTGAACTTATGGTGTACACAATTACCTACCAAATTCATCTCAAAACCGAACGAGATGACAAGTTGATGAAAATTGCAATATCGTTGACGGGATGCTTGCTTTAAACCATAAATGGACTTTTTAAATTTGCAAACTATTTTCTTTGTATCACCTAATGTAAAGTATTCTAGTTGTACCATATAAATAACCTCATCAATGTCACTATTGAGAATACCGTTTTTACGTTCATTTAGTGTAACTTAATGTCAAAATGAGCAACTAATGCCATAATAATCCGAAAAGAGTCTTTTGATGAAACCAGAGAGAGTCTCTTTAAAGTTAGTACCTTCTCTTTGAGTAAAACCCTTAGCAACAAGATGAGCTTTATATCTTTTCACATTATCTTGGAAATCCCTCTTAGTTTTAAATATCTATTTACGACCAATGGGTTTGGCATTTTAAGGAAATAAGATAAGAACCCAAATATCATTGTCTTTCATGGATTTAAATTCATCATTCATGACATCAATCCACTTTTGAAAGTCGAAATTATTGATTACTTGATGGACATTGATTGGATCATCATTCATCGAGTCATTATTAACTTGATGTTCAGAAAAACTACAACATAATCATCTAAAACCACACTTCTCTTTTCTCTAGTGGACTTCCTAAGTGGCATTGGCTCTTGAGAGAGTTGAGTTTGTTCTTCTTGAATGGGAAGAGGATTAACAATGCCTTGCTTTGGATTTGCCTCTTAAACCATATCAGGAATTAATTCTTGATCATCATCAATAATAACTGTAAGAAGAGAAATAAATTCCTCTTGAAAGACAATGTCTTTACTCTTATCTTCCCCCTCAAACTCTACTTCCTCAAGAAACTTAGCATTACTTGTTTAAAAAAATGACTTAATAGTAGGATTATAAGACTTAAAGTCCATAAATTTCTCAGAATATCCAACAAAGTAGCAACTAACGGTTCTTGAATCCAATTTCTTTTCATTAGGCTTGTAAATCTTAGTCTTAGTTGGACAACCTTACACATGAAGATGCCTAATACTGGTCTTCTTCCCAACCTTTAACTCATAAGGGGTTTTAGCCACTGCTTTAGTTGGTATTCTATTTAAAATTTAAGCTGCAGTTTTAAGTACATCACTTTAAAGAGATTCTAATAAGGTAAAATGACTAATCATACTCTTCACCATGTCCTTAAGTGTCCTATTGTGTCTCTCGGTAATACCATTCATAGTAGGAGAACCAAATATAGTGTATTGAGGAACAATACCACATTCTTCCAAGAACTTGACAAACGGGCCTGTACGTTTGTAGACACCCCATATGCTTGCAATTGGACCTTAAACCCTAAAATTAACTCAAAATCTTAAAATCCTCTTAAATCAAATTCAAAACCCTAACCCTAGACCTAAACCCCAGCACTAAACCCTAAAACTAACTCAAAACCCTAAAATCAACTCAAAATCCTAAAAGTCTTTTAAATCAAATTCAAAACCCTAACCCTAGACCTAAACCCCAACATTAAACCCTAAAATTAACTTTAAACCCTAAAACTAACTCAAAACCCTAAAGTTAACTCAAAATTCTAAAATCCAACCTAAATCTAATCCAAAATCTAAAACTAATCAAAACCCTAATTAAAACCCTAAGTCAAACCCAAAACCCTAATTTCAAACCCTAACAACCTATAATCAATTCCCACTTTCACCAAACAACCTCTAACCACTTAAACAAACTTAACCAATTCCCACATTTACCATAACAACCTCTAACTACCCAAATAAACTTAACTAATTCCCACCTTCACCATAATAACCTATAACAACCTCTAACCACCCAAACAAACCCTAATTACTTCCCACTCTACCATAACAACCTATAACTAACCATAACCACTTATAACAACCTACCCAGCCATTGCAAGCCTGTAAATACCCCCTCCCATTTGCAAGGGAGAAAAAAGGAAGAAAAAGGAGAGAAAAAGTTGGAAAAATCCAAAAGGAGAGCCACCAAGTCATTTTCTCTCAACCAAAGCAACTAGAGAGGTCCAGGATCAGAGAGGAAGCTCGGGGAGGGGAAGAATTTCAACTTCAGGCCACCTCCAGCAAGCTTTGGCGAGCTCCAGCGACCTCCGACGATCAACACCTTTGTCCTCGCAGGTATGCCCTCCCCAGACCTCAATTTTCTTCCAAAATAGTTTCCTAGATCTCCTTCTTCCTTCCCCAGTCGATTCCAGTAGTGCCAGGGGGTTTCCCTGGCTAGAATCAAGGTTTCAAGCGTCACCGGAGTTGTTCTCTGGCGACGTAGGTGGGGGCACGAATCCAGTGATCGATTCGTGCCCCAAGGTGCTTGATCCTCTCCCCATGGTTCTCCTCTTACTTCTCCACCCCTCGGGACTTCCGTGAAACAAGCCCAGCCAACCTCCAGGAGCCGCTTGCCTGAATCGCGACCCATCACCGTCGTCGAAGAAGAAGATGAATAGTAGAGCTTGAATCATCGACTCCAACCCCGCCGTATCTCTCCAGGCATCCAGGAACCTTCCACGAGACGCTCCCAGCGCTCTGAAGCTGCCAAGACTCCATTTCGAGCTCTAGATGGCCCCCGTAGCCAAGCCCGTCGGAGAAGAAAGCGTTGACGGCAAGTAGGATCGGAGGTTGAGGGCGTGACACCTATCTTGCTCCTAGATGATGGAAAATCATTCTCTCAGCGTCCCCAAGCCTCCAGGAGTCTCGAATCGCCACGCAGCAGCCTCTGGAGCTACCTTCTTCCTTGACGCCGTCGCCAAAGTTGCGTCGACGACGAGGGAGGTGGGAGGCCAACTCCAGCCATTGAGCATCAGATCCAAACCATTGGATCTCCTCTCCTCCTTCTCCTCTTGCTTCCAGTGGGGTCTGATGCACGATTAGGCATCGGGATGCCCCAGAAGAGCATCCTAAGCAGTTGTCGACGGTGGAGTTCCGTTGCTGGGGACCGTCGTTTCTTTTTTCTTTAAAAAAATAAAAAAATAGTTTTTTCTTTTAAAAAACTTCTGATCTTTTCTTTTTCTTGCAAACAGATCCCTTTCTCTTACATTTAGGTCCTATTTTTTGCATTTAAGCCCTTGCATAAGATTTTAAATCCTTTTAATAATGTCGATTTTGAAATATTGCAATGTACCCCTTGTAAATCTTTATTAATGTTTCCAAGCTTGAAAATTTGATATAAACCCCCTGATGTACATTTAATTCATCTTTTAATTCAGAACTTTGCATAAGAAGCCCTGAGCTTTATTAAAATAGTTCTGTCACAATTGCAAGTTAAACCCTGTGAATTTAAATATATACTCAGATGTATTCAAAAATTACATTTTAGCCCATGAATTTCATTGATTTCACACTAAATGCATATTTTCTAGGGTGAAATTGCACAATAGTCCCTGTACTTCCTATTTTTCAAACATAAACTCTTTTTCTTGCACATTTAACCCTGAATTGCTTCAATATTGCATTAAACACATGTTTTATTGGCAAAATTACATATTGAACCCTAGGAACCTTGAATTTGACAAAAAAATGCACAATTTTGCACATTTGACCCCTAATTTCTTCAAAATTACACAAAATATGTTTTCCTATGTATTTTTGGTGGTATAACCACAGAATTTCAGTCTTCATTCAGAATTTGGGAATTTTGCACAAAAGCCCTTGGAATTTACATTTTCCACTCACTCATGCATTTTGTACACTTTGTTTCCCATTTCATGCATATTTTCTTATGCCTTCTTTCTTACATTATGCACACACTTCTGACTTGTTTCAAACTCAATTTTCACGTTGTTTCTCAGATTTCTTCTGACTTTTACGATTTTGATTTGATTTGGCTTTTCATCACCCAAGGGTGTATATTAATAGGCTTGACAATGCCGACATTAACCCGAATGAGGATTATTTTCTCTAATTTGATTTTCTCGGGTTTCTTCAAGTTTTTGCTGATTTGCGTGACACTTTCCCAGTATTCTTGATTTTCACGATTTTCCTCATCGGCCAAGGGCTTACAGTAAATTGTCCCTTGGATTACCATTTGTTTTCTCTTATTCACTTCTTTTCTTTGATTTGGCATGTTCTCTAGTCATATTAGGCATGTGCACTCAAAATAGGCAAGCATACACACAATAGACCTTTAGCAAACAGAAAACCTAGAAAGACTGAGTTCCTCGGGCGTATGGGAGTGCCTAACCCCTTCCCCATGCGTAACAAGAATCCTTACTCTTTCTCTGGTCTGCATTGATTTGTGCACTACATCCATTAGGCACGAAGCATGCATATGTTTTTTTCACCTTGGTTTCTTTTGGTTTTTCCATTGTGTTTGGTTTTCCTCGTCTTTCCATTAAAAGACTAAGTGGCGACTCCTTTTCTTATCCTTTTCTTATCTTTCCTTGGTGTTTCCAATCCCAGTCTTTTTCTCCGGATTCACCATCTTCATCGTGACCGTATCGGGACTCCTCGTGTGTTTCCACGCACCGTAGGAGAGCCGTGTAGGGTTCCACCGGCATGGTCACAACGTTGTTCACCGGATCCGTCATATCTATCGTAGTATTCACCACCATGATCAGATCTAACGGCTTAAAATTTTTTTGTTGAGTCGGTTTTCAACTTCAACTTTAAATTGTTTGAATACATCTAAGGCCTATGACTTTTCATGAATGAGATATAAGTAACTATAACAAGAATAGACGTCTATGAAAGTAATAAAATATTGTTGACCATTCTAAGATGTCATAGGAAATGGTTCACAAATATCTGAATGTATTAGTTCTAAGACGTTTAAACATTTATTGACACCTAATCTCCTAACATTGGTTTGTTTACCCTTAATAAACTCAATGTAACTTTTAAAATTTGCTAAGCCTAAAGTAGGAAGAATTCCATTTGACACAAGTCTCTCTATTTGTTGTTTAGAGATATGACCTAAACGGTTATGCTATAGTAATACAGAATTCTTGCTCAACTTTTGCTTTGTACTTCTAGATGTAGAATGTAAGGTTTCATTATAAGAAACTATTGTATCTGTAACCATGCCGGCGACAGCCTCGGGTTTGGCGCAAAAGGCCAAATGCGCGAGGATCGGCAAAATCACGGTAAATCAATAAAATAATGATAAACAAGCATGAGTCGCCACCTAGTCTATTAAAAAAACGGAAGACGAGGAAAACCGCTTAAAACATTCAAATTACGCAATAAAGCCAATCGAAAAGGTCTTCAAGAACCAAAAATGGGTAAGGATCCCTGTTACGCACGAGGAAGGTATTAAGCACCCTCGTGTGCCCGAAAATCGGTCTTTTAATGGGTTTCTCGTTTACTTATATGAAATGTCGGCTTTTCAGCCTTTTCTGTACGCCCGAGGGCGATATGCAACGCCATGCTAAGTGAATGGTGTCTTATGCTAAATAGGAGTGCATGGGTTGTAGGATGTGTCCTAATGCTCAGAAATGTCACCCGTGTAATGGGAGAAGCCCCGGTGCAAGGATATTGCACGGATATGATCAAAAGATCTAACAACATTGAGTGATTTTCGTCCTTACTTTACTATATGCAAAATATGATCTATCATGCATGTAAAGGGCTAAAAACAGAATTGAGTCTTCCTGATATATCAAGGAAGAAAACCAGAGAAAACCAGAAGCAAATCAAAACGGAAAAACATGCTAAAAATCATGCGAAAAGCTGCTGTGTGCTACTGAAAAACAAGCTAATGTGCCTGTTTGGTGTGCCAGACTAGTGCTCCAGTCTGGTGCGCCATCTAGGTGCTCTAGTGGGGCCAGGAAGATGTGCGAAGGAAAATACCAGAAAGCCATGCAGTGCAATGTCATGTAATATAATGGGTTCCAGAATGTTATGCAATGCAAAGTCCTTGTAAACTCAAGAAATGCAATTTAAATATCTAGGAAAATCCAAACATGAAAAGATAACATGGATCTTGTGCTCAAGGGCTGCAAGCCTCACACAAGATCACACCCTTTTCATGTCAAATAAAAGCAACAAGAATCAACCATGTTGTCTGGATCATGGGTTGATGCACAAGAATCTCCATATAGGAGTCCATGGAGCAATCAGCCTACCAGATTTCAACGATGAGCTAAATATGTAAAGTGCAAAAGTCTCGAAAACAGTGCCATCTTGGGTTGAAATCATGCATGCAAAGACATGTAATATCAGAGAATCAACACCAGGAAAATCAGAGTCAAAATCATCCGAGAAACCATGCAGAGTGGGGTGCAAACAGGGTGATTTACTCTCTGACCAGACTGGTGCACCAGAATGGTGCGCCAGAATGGTGCTCTGGTGAGGTGCGCCACTCTGGTGCGCCAAGTTGGTGCTCTAGAATGGTGCTCCCCAGAAAACCTGAATCAGACTGTAGTCTGACTCAGAATCTGGTCCAGATTTCAGAGATCAGTGATTTTTTTTATCAGATCAGTTATGCAGATGATAAAAACAGAAACATGACAAGATACAAACAAATGGAAAGTCTTTTATCATTTAGTTTCAAATTATGCTAAAGCATGGGTTATGGGCTGAAATACTTGCATGTGATTCTAAAAGATAGGAAATGAGTGAGTGAACTTAACAGCCATATGCAAATGATGAATACATAAAGGCTATATTAGCTACTTATTCCCTAGCATGTATGTGCATGAATCTTGGTTCTTTGCGTAAAGAAACAGAGAAGAAAGACAAATTCACATAAGTGTTAGAATGTAGATTTTACATACAGATTTTAACATGTTGGGCATCTTATACATGGAGCAGTTATCTCATCATGAAATTCTCATGTAAACAAAAGGAAAAATCAGATTATATATGAAGTTCATGGCATGTTTTATTCAGTGCAAGAACTGAGTTTAAAAATAAAAGAAAGGAGAGGAGCCTACCTTGTCCAAGGTGTTCCTTCTTAGAAAAACCCAAGATAATATGATCCTTGTTGCGTTGGAAAGGCTGGAGATGCTTTAGAATGCAAGGGAATGCTCAAGAAGACGAGATTGGGTTGCTGGAATCAGTAGATAGTTTGCTCTAGATCCTCCAAATGGTTGCCTATGGGGGTCTTTATATAGGATTTTGCAAAGGTAACTCCCATGGAATGCAGGCAGCCTCGTAAACGAAAAGCCTGGCTTAGATTCCATGGCATATTCGCTGGTGAAGGTTACAGACATGGGAGGTGGAAAGCCAGCAGCCAGCAGCCTGAGAAGTGACTGTGCACCAGCTTGGTGCGCCAAGTAGGTGTGCCACCTTTGTGCTCCAGCTAGGTGCGCCACTTTAGTGCTCCTGTTTGATGCTCCAGCTAGGTGCTCAACATTGGTGCTCTAATTTGGTGCTCTCCCCTAGGTGCCTGAATTACTAATTGGGCTACAGGCCTGCTATAGGTTTGTGGTTGGTTTAGCTGATGGGATTGAGTTTGGCACATCCAAAGCAACATCTGGAAAGTTTATCTATGAACCACCTCAAAATCGGGGTGTCTACAGTATCAAATAAATATAAATTGTCATTATTAACAAAAGAACTGTTACCAATAAAATTAGAGTCTTGAAAAAGATTAAATTTCTCATTTCCTTAAAGACAAGAATAACTAAAGTTGTCTAATACAAAAACAGAAATCAAATTCTATCTAAAAGACGGTACAACATATGTCTTTTTCAAATCTAAATTACAGTCAATTCGTAACAACAATTTAAAATGACAAATAACTTCTACTTCAACTTTATTACTGTCACCCACAAAGGTGTCCCTTTCGCCATCACTTGGTGTCTCACAATTTAAGCAACCCAGCATAAGCACACTTATGTGAGTCATTGCCTGTAACACTCGAAAATTCATTTGATTGTAAACGTATATTTTTAATGAATTTTTAATAGGCGGGTGTTACTAGTGCAATGCCATTTCAGTAATTTTGTACTTATGTTTCACCGTTTGGCTTGTTTTGTGTCTTGTTCTTTAGTGGAGGCACTATGCTCCTGTCCCTATGTGTGTTAGGTGTGCGAATGAAGACTTTTTGTTGGACCTATGCTGTGGGCTAGTTGGTGTTGGGACAATGTGCAGTGGTGCAAGTGTTGAGAAGCCGTTGTGCATGCACGTAGCTACCACCAACCACACATATTTAAGTGAGATGGGCCGAGTTTTTCCCCCACCTCGCCACTCTTCCTCCTCTTTTCCTTCTCCCTCACGCACATCTCCCCTCCGCCCTCACCCTTCTCCTGCACACTTCCCCTCCTCCTTCTCCTTCTTTCCCCTCCTTTCTTCCTCCACCCCCATTCTCCCTTTCTTCTTCTTCTTCTTCCACCTCTGTGCGTGAGAGAGAGAGAGAGAGAGGGAGATACAGAAATAGAGAGTGAGAGAGAGAGGCAAAGGTGGTGCTACGGTGTTCGATCGACGTGTGGACTCCAGACTTCTCCCTTAACATCGAGTGAGCTCGAGGAGGAGCTCATGATCGGTCGGAGGTCGGGGTGGTCATTGGAGAACGTGTGGTTGGTCGGAAGATTGCTGATGGTCGTCATGAGGTACACACCTCACAATTTGTATAGAAATGTATGAAATTGGTAGAAAATCCTAGGAATGCATGGAACCTAGGTAAATTCATGTTTCTAGAATTTATTGAGAATTCATCGTAATTTATTGAGACTTTAATGACCATTTATGGTGGTGTTTGTGTTTTAGGTCGAAACGACCCTTTTAGCTTTACTAATTTATATCTTAAGCTATAATGTATAAATTGTGATTTAGCATTTAATTAGCCTTTAATTTCCTATAATTTAGTATTTAATTATTGTTTAAATTATTTAAGCTAATGTATTTGTGTTGGTAGCGATATGAGTCGTTATAGATTTGGTATCAGAGCACCAAGCTTACTAAGTTGTACTAACCTAGGGTATCTAGTCTAAAGAATTCATAGGTTTTACATGGTGGTATCTACACCTATCAGTTTTCTCC
This sequence comes from Posidonia australis, assembly GCA_024699735.1. Taxonomy (NCBI): domain Eukaryota; kingdom Viridiplantae; phylum Streptophyta; class Magnoliopsida; order Alismatales; family Posidoniaceae; genus Posidonia; species Posidonia australis. The sequence continues at coordinate 7,222 of JAMKQA010056777.1, read as the reverse complement.
ATGTTTTCTGTGTGTTTTTCTGACTGTTATACTGATATCTTGTTTCCTTTCCTCTTGTAGAATGCCTCGTTTTGGCTATAGCGTGGGCAAAACCCTTGCCCAGGAATCTGAGCCCTGTGAGGAGAGTGGTTGGAAGGCCATGCACGCGGTACTACGGAGCTTGGTGCATGGACTTTCTCTTGCGTTCAGTAAGGGTGGTTCCAGCGATTCATCAAGAGACCTATGGCTACAGCCGTTGAGTAAACTTCGTTCGCCAACGTTCAAAAGCAAGGGTGGAGTTAAGGAGAGTGAGGCCTGGCTAGAGAAAGTGGTGAAGATGCTGGATAGCATGTCGTGCCCTTAAGAGCATTGGGTACGGTTGGCGACTTATCTGCTGGAAAGTGAGGCAGATAAGTGGTGGAAGTCAATGAAGCCACTTAAGTTTCTAGACTCGACTATTGTCAGTATGTAGTGGAAGGATTTCGATGCAACCTTCTATGAGAAGTACTTTCCTACTATGAGAAGGAGAAGTTTAACTAAGATTTCCAAAATTTGGAATAAGGCAGTATGTTTGTGCTCGAGTATAAAGCTGCTTTTGTCCGTCAGGAACATTTCTCTCCTACTTATCTCTTGGAGGAGGAGCAAGCACAGAGATTCTTGGACGGTCTACAGCCAAGGCTGAGGCTGAAGGTGATGGACTGTCGATACCAGATAGTGGCAAATATGGTGGGGATGGCCTTTTGCTTCGAGGAGGAATACAAGAAATTTAAGGAGGGTCATCCCAAAAGGAAGGGTAAGTCTTATTTTACTTTCCGGTTCTTTTTCTCTGACATACCGAGTTCTAGTGATTCGGGTAGTCTGAGGAAGAAGAGAAGGGATGTCTGATGGTTTTTCTATGGGTCGGTATAGTTTTGCTGGTGGTAGCAGTGTTGACTCCAGTCAAACAGGTTCTTGTGCTTCTAATGGAGGTCGATGTTTCTAGTGTGGCTAGGTGGGCCATTTCTCTGCTAATTGTCCTCGTTCATGGTAGACTTTAGACCTAGTGATGTGCTATTACTATGAAAAGTCGAGGCATACTCAGTGGTTCTATATGGATCCCCCTAAGAAGGCAGGGAGCGCACCACAACAACCGACTAAAGGACGAGTGTTCACCATTTCGTCCCTTGACATTAGACCATTGGGAGACGTGGTAGAGGATAAGAATGAGTAGTGGTGTACAACCCTCTATGTAATTATTGTAACCTCTCCTGTATTATGGACAATTGTCTGATATTTGTATGTTGTTTTTGTTGGTGTACTTGGTCATTTAGGTTCTTTTCTTGTGACGAGTCGGATGGCCAAGGTATTGTTAGACTCAAGGAGTTCCTTTTCCTATGTCTTTGAGTCTTTTGCGGTGGAGATGGAGGATAGGTCTGATAGATTAGTCTTTTATCTCAATGTAGTGACGCCGCTGGAGGAGCACAGTTTAGCCTGAAGTATTTGCGGTCTGTCAACTTGAAGTTGAATGACAGAGAGTTTGATGTCAGCCTGATCATTATAGACATGTTGGAGTATGATGTGATACTCGACATATTATGGTTGGCGCAGCAGTCCACTTTGGTCGACTGTGCTCGGAGAAGGGAATATTTTGGGTCTTTTAGAGATAGTGACTTCTTTGTACAAGTTGCGTGTTGGGGTGAGCCTAAGTTTGTCATTTCGACAATGAAGGCTTACAAGTTGTTAGCTAAGGCTTATGTGAGGTATCTGGTTGGTATAGTTACCTCCACTTCTCCTGAGTTGGGTGTTCATAACATCTCTGTAGTTTGTGAATATCCTTACATGTTATCTGATGATTTGCTTGAAATGCCACCTTACAGGGAAGTAGAGTTCTCGATCGAGTTGGTTCCAGGGTCTAGTGCTGTTTCAAAGCTTCCCTACAGTATGACACCAGTGGAGTTGAGAGAGCTCAAGACCTAGTTACTGAAGTAACTGGACAAGAATTTTATCAGGCCTAGTGTTTCTCCATAGGAAGTGTCTGTCTTATTCGTTCGTAAGAAGGATGATTCGCTTCAGTTATGCATTGACTACCGAATGTTAAACCAGATCACCGTGAAGAACAAGTATCCTTTGCCTCGCATTGATGATCTATTTGACCAACCACAATCTACTTCAGTATTTTCGAAGATTGATCTAAGGTCAGTGTATCATCAGTTAAGGATACAAGACTCAGACATTCAGAAGACTACTTTACAGACGTGGTACGAACATTAAGAGTTCACGGTTATGTCTTTCGGCTTGACTAATGCACCAACTGCATTTATGAACTTAATGAATATGATATTTAGCCCTTTTTTAGACCAGTTTGTCGTAGTCTTTGTGGTTGATGTGTTGGTCTATTTCCCAAATGTAGAGACTCACACCTTACACTTGAGGATAGTGTTGGATACTCTGAGGCAACACAAAGACTTTAGTCTAATTGTGAGTTCAATTACATGCCAAGTTTTCTAAGTATGAGCTCTAGTGAAGTGAAGTTATATTCCTCAATCATTTGATTTCTAGACAAAACATCAGAGTGGATTCTACTAAGGTAGAGGTGATGAGTAGTTGGAAGAGACCTAGGACAATAATGTAGATCAAAAACTTCTTGGGTTTGGCAGACTACTATAAGAGATTCATCAAGGATTTCTCCTCCATAGCATCGCCCTTGACAGAGTTGACTAAGAAGGGAGTCTCGTTCAACTAGACCCATGACTGTGAAGCGAGCTTCAATGAGTTGAAGGCTCGTCTAGTTTCTGCTTTCATGTTGACTCTATTTTTGGAAGTAGTGGCTTTATGGTGTATAGTGATGTCAGTGGCGTCAGATTGGGTTGTGTTCTGATATAGCATGGTAATGTTGTAGCCCATGCTTCTCACCAGCTGAAGGATCACAAGAAGAACTACCCAACCTATGACCTAGAGATGTCTGCTGTAGTGTTCGCCCTTAAGCTCTAGCAACACTATCTGTATGGAGAACAGTTTGAGATCTTCACCGATCATCAAAGCCTGAAGTATATCTTCACTCAGAGGGACCTTAACTTGATGCAACGCCGGTGGGTGTAGTATCTGAAGAACAATGATTTCAGTCAGTCTTGCCACCCTAGGAAGGCCAACGTATTTGTCAATATTCTGAGTCGCGTATGCGCGTGATAGCGAGCCTGATGGTCATGGAGTGGACCATGTTGGAGTATCTAGTGGGTTGCAAGCCTAGAAGACAAGCTCGTGGAATGGTTAGCGCCTGGGTAGCCAACCTATCCATCCACCTCAAGCTGGTGGAATTTATCGTTGCCTGCCAGCAGCTAGATTCTTTTGTTCAGGTTATCTTTGAGAAGTTGGAGGTTGGTAGAGAGTCTCATTTCTTTGTTGGGACATATGAAGAGCTAAGATATGATTTGCACTTATATGTGTTCCAGCATGAGGAGGCCAGGCAAAAACTACTGGATGAAGCTCATCAGTCTAGGTACATTATTCACCTAGAGAATACAAAGATGTACCAAAATATGAAGAGGAACTTTTGGTGGGCTGGCATGAACAAAGATGTTGTTGACCACGTGGCAAGGTGCACGACTTGCCAACTAGTCAAGGCAGAGCACTAGAGACCTAAAGGGACCTTGTAGCCTTTGGACATCCCTGTGTGGAAATAGAAACACATCTCCATGGATTTCGTGACTACTTTGACACGTACTTAGAGGAAGAATGATATCATGTAGGTGATCGTGGATCAGCTAACTAAGTCCGCTCATTTCTTGGTAATCCGGGTGAATCTTCTGATGCACCGATTAGAATAGTTGTATGTGTCAAAGGTTGTCTGGTTGCATGGTGTTCTTGTATCCATTGTGTTCGATAGAGACTCAAGGTTTCCTCAAGGTTTTAGAGGATTCTACAGGTGTGACCATGTCCGCTAGTGGATCCGGTGCGAAGTCACGCCAGAGGGAGGAGATCACAGCCATGCCAAGATGGCGAAGGCGCAAGATAGGATGAAACGAAAAAGAAATGGAGTTACCATCTAGTCTTTTAAGGGAAAGACGAGAAAAATTACAAACAAACTACAAAAGATTGAATGCATGAGATGCAAATGTAAAAGCCAAATGTCTACTAACCAGAGGATAGGTAAGGATTCCTATTATGCACGGGGAAAGTGTTAGGCACCCCCGTATGTCCAAGAAACTCGGTCTTTTTAGTCTAATTCGCTTGCTATAAGCTAGATGAATGCTTGCTAAGCCTAGATCATGCTCTAAACATGCTATTATGAATGTCAAGACAATACTGGATGGATGTGCAAGGTGATATGCGAAGAAATCCACGTAAAATATCGCAATTATGAAAAACAACACGACAAAGAAAATCACATGAAATGACAAGGTTTTGGGCGAGAATGACTCGACAAATCATACAGGTCTCTAGAATGTCAAAAATGCAACCGACCTAGGTCGTCAGAGTCAAAGAAAATATTGCAGAAATCAAGATGGAAAAATTGCAAAGAAGTCGCGTAAAATAGGTAAATCGTGACATGTGAAGAGATTCACATAAAATGACGATGTTTTTGTAAAGAAAAGCTCAATAAATCACACCAGCGTCAAGGGGATCAAAAATACAACAGGCCCAAATCATTAGAATCTCAGAAAACACTAGGGAAATCCGAATGAAAAAATTGCAAAGAAACCCACATAAAACAAACAAACGAAGCCATGCGAAGAAAATCACATAAAATGACAGTATTTTTGGAAAGAACACCTTGGAAAACCATCTTGATATCAAAAAGATAAAAAAGTGGGATTACCCCAAGTCCTCGAAATCATGGAAAAAGTCGTGAAAATCAAAAAGGAGAAATAATCCGCAAATGGGCCAATGTGGGCCTTTCGGTCAGTTCGCATATGCCCTTAGGCAATGAAATCCAAATCAAATCGAAAAAATCCGAAATGTAGGAGTAAAAAAGATCAAATCGAATGTCGGGTGAAGGACTCCGAAAACAAAGTGAAGAAAAACCCACGAAAGAAACACATGAGATGTAGGCTCGCTAAAAAGGGATGGATTGATATGCAAATGTGATAAAAACTATATAAAATGCATGAATGTGTACCTAATGTGTAAAAAGTGCTAAAGAATGACTTGGACAAGAATTATGCAAGATTGAGTGCAAAAACTAACATGCAGATGCATGAATTGGTGGCATAGGGCAATTTGACCCTTTTAATGGCCAACTGTGATAAATGCATGTATTGGGGTGATGCATGGTCTGAGATATATCAAGATGTGTGCAAAATGTCCAGAAAATGTTACTGGCAATAAAACATGAAGAGGAAAAAACAACAAAATGATGTAAACACAATAAAGGACAAACACAAGAACTAAAATGCAAAATTCACAAAAAGGATGAGAATCTAGATCACAATATATTTGGTGACTTCAATTCTGATATGCATATGTTGGATCAAATGACAATGTGGCACTGGGATGTGTGAAAATTGCATCTTGGTAATTTCCTGAAAACTCAGGGTCTAATGTGCAAAATTCACATATAATTGCAAATGTGATTAAAATATGAAACTAAAGATTAATTGACAGTGAAAACATGATTTTTAAATGGAACCTATGATTAAATGCAAAATATGAAATGCAATAGGTGGAAAATATCAAAAACATATGCGACAACAATTAAAACCCTAAATGATAGATTTAAAATTAATCTAGGGGTCTGGAAGCAAATTTCCTATGCTCAGGGATTGTATGTTAAGTACTCAGGGACTTATATGCAAAATTTTTGGGCCTGAATGTGATAAGAATTAGGCTTTTATGTTGATCAGTGTAATTATGAAGTTTATTAGGGTTCAGGATGCAAATTTCCCAATAAGAACTCATTTTAAAAACTCTAGCGGCTGGTTGCAAAAACTCAGGACCTAAATGCAAAGAAATCATGATCTCAGGGACCTAAATGTGATAAAACATGCATGAATGTAATAAAAATAGAAAATTAAAATATGTAGGGAACTACATGCTATTCTTACAGAAATAAAATAAAAAAACAAAAGTTATTTTAAACTACAAGGGCTTAAATATAAAAAAGCAGGACCTAAATTAAATAATCTAAGGACCAAAGAGTAAAATCCTAAAACTAAAGAACCTAACCTAAAAACTCCCCTTCAAAGATCACCGACTGATCACCAGCGTCTCCGCTCCGGTGTGTGCTCCAGCGATGATCCAGTGGCGAAAGAGGGTGGACGGCGGTCAAGGTAGCTCGAAGGCGATGCAACGGGGCTTTCAGGCGCGGTGGGCAGGATTGGGGAGGCTTGAGAGGCCCTCCCTACCTCTGGCTCTGGCGTGGTGGCCTGTGGGCGCTAGGGAAGATGACGACGAGGATGCTGGCGATGGTGCAGCGGCTGGAGCGGTGCGACGAAGACCGGGAGAGCATTGGAGAGTCACGACGAGGCTCTGGGAAGCATCGACGTGGACCAGGGTGGCCTGAGGTGTTCCTCCCATCCCCTGCGTCGACGACAAACATGGTGGAGGTGGGGGCGGTGCTCTAAGGGATGTGGCGATGCGGAGGAATTCGTGGCGAGGCGGCGAGGCTCCCTGAAGCGACGGCCTGGAGCTGGCGTGACCGGAGAGCACAGGAGCTTTTACGACGAAGGATCGCCTGTCGGCAGGCAACGATGGTGCCCTCAGGCACAAGGGGCCAAAGGAATCCCCTCCTGAGCAACGAGGCTCAGGGAGGAAAAGAAAGAAGAGGGAGGAGTGGCCCCGTGGGCCTCACCTCGATCCAAGAGGCCAAGACCTCACCGGCGACAGAGAACCGATCGTTGGAGGGGGGGTCGACGGCATACCAAGGGCACATCTCCTCCGAATTGCGTCCTAAGTAACTAGCGAGACTGACTAGACCTATGGGGCATGCTCTGAATTGAAAAAGAGGGGAAAGGGGAATACATGGTGAGCGGCACTGTCTCACTGGCGGTGCTCGACGGCGGTGCTTCTCTGGTGGCTGCTCTGGCTACGACGGCTCGAGCATGTGCTGAGGTGTGCAACCTGCCAAATGGTGAAGATTGAACACTAGAAACCAGGAGGAGTGCTGCAACCTCTGGATATTCCGGTGTGGAAATGGGAGCATGTTTCTATGGACTTTGTGACAGGACTGCCTAAGACTAAGAGGAAGAACGACACCATCTGGGTGATCGTTGATCGTCTCACAAAGTCAGCACATTTCTTACCTATGAGGGTGAATCTCCCATTGGCT
>JAMKQA010056776.1:0-13592 GCA_024699735.1 Posidonia australis | reverse complement strand
TCCATCAATGTGCATACACCATATAAATTTTAGACTTTAAAGAGAAGGAGATTTAAGAGTAGAGTAATATATATTATATATATAGTGTATATATTATACATTACTTTTTATATTTAACTATAATATATTATAAATAAATCGGATCCATGGATCTCATTTTTAGGACCCAGACCCATACTTAATGGATCTAGACCTGTAGGTCCTGGATCCAGACCCGACCTAATGCCAGTCCTATTGACTAGAGAAGTAGAATTCATACCTCCGTTTTATATTCAAATCTTCCTTTGTTGTTAATTTTACCTTTAAGTGGAATTTTTTTTGTTAATTCAAAATTATTACATTAATAATAATTAAATATATATTTTAAAAATTAATAAAAAATAATAAGCATGTAATACGACATAATCCAATTAATAAGCCTTTAAAACAACTGTCACAATTGGTACTTCCAAAATAAATCCAATACATTACCACTTCCAATGAATCCGCCTCCTCATCAGCAAATCTACTTTTTCCGGGCCTAGAGGGTCAGTCAGAATAGGTAGAGTAGACAGCAGCAGCAGTAGTAGTAGAGAAAAGCTGAAGTGACGTCCCATAGAATAGAGAAAAGGAGAGAGAGCGAGAGAGAGAGAGAGAGGAGAGATTCGTCAGAACCTTTCATCACTTCCCGTCTACGTTGTGGCCTTCCTGTCTCCACTCCACCGCACCCCTTCCATCTCCTCACACAGCTCCACACTCCATCATCCACTATCTTCCCCTTCCTCAGCTCACCCAAATCTTCTTGGGTGTTTTGCAGCAGTGCAATTGCACTCTCCTCCTGATTGGCATGTGTTTCTGACCAGAAGCCAACTCAAATTAACTCATCTTCTCCCAGCACTTGCAGCATGTCCACCACCAGCTCACCACTATCCACCAACTCCGACGGAGCTGGGGCTGCCCGTCCGGTACCGCCTCCTAGCAGGTACGAGTCGCAGAAGCGCCGGGACTGGCGGACCTTCGGGCAGTACCTGAAGAACCACCGCCCGCCGCTGGCCTTGTCGCGCTGCAGTGGCGCCCACGTCCTCGAGTTCCTCCGCTACCTCGACCAGTTCGGCAAGACCAAGGTGCACCTCTCCGGGTGCCCGTTCTACGGCCACCCCCATCCGCCGGCGCCTTGCCCTTGCCCGCTCCGGCAGGCTTGGGGGAGCCTCGACGCGCTTGTCGGTCGTCTCCGCGCCGCCTTCGAGGAGAACGGGGGCCTGCCGGAGGTGAATCCGTTCGGTGCCCGCGCGGTTAGGCTGTATCTGAGGGAGGTCCGGGACCTGCAGTCGAAGGCAAGAGGGATCACTTATGAGAAGAAGAAGCGTAAAGTGCCGTCCTCCGCCGCCGCCGCCGCCACAGCCGCCACCGCCACCACTTCGGCGGTGGCGCGGAGGGTAGAGCGTAGTCCCGTTTCGACCGTCGATGGGTTGGACAAGAGCTACGAGATGTTGCCAATTCTTGGTCTTGAGCCGTTAAGGAGCACGGAATTGAAGCTCTTGTCGAATTCGTCGTCGTCGGTTGATTCGAGGCTGTTTCCGGCAATTCAATCGCCACCGGGTAATGGTTTGGGTGAAGAGAACGTGGGGGGTTATCAGTACTATGATCTTCTTAATGGGCATTTGCTTGTTGCCGGAGGAGATGCTGGTGGTGGTGGTGGCATGGTGGTCGCCGATGGGCAGAATGGGAACCTGATACTGCCATTATCGGTGTTCCACTGATTGTTATGCTTGCCAGTAGCTCTTTTCGTATGCTACCATCAGGATTGATACAGAAGACTGGTGATGGTGGAAGGTCCTTTTCTTCATGTTGTTGAGAACAGGAATTGTTGACAGACTTCTAGCAGTAGTTTATGTATAGGAACATATTATGTATCGATGCATCTGTTATGTGGGGAATTGACGTTTTTTAGTAATGTACTTCTTAATCGTGCATCTTGATGGATTTGATTGTGAGTGTCATTTGCTGAATGTCTTGCTTGAAGTTGATCGATATGGTGATCTGTTAATTGGTTCTGCTGCTGATTGTTCTTGTTATTGGTTTGGATGGTTGGTGAGTTGCATGAAGGCCTGATGAAGAGCCTTTTTTGTTGTTGTTCAGGTTGTTGGTTATGGTTTATCAATGAATGTGGCAGCCTACTTCTATGTGATTACTGTTTGAAATTTGGCTGTGGTTATCCTTGCTCTGTCATGTCTCACTCATTTTATTCCAGACTCGTGTGATCACGTCCTCTTTATCAAAATCCTGACAATTCCATAGGGTCCTGTAAGTAATACTTTAGTTTTAGCTGGATGTCTCAAAATCAGCAGTTGCCTGTTGGATCATATTTCATCAGCAACGCCTGGATTCCCAATTCTCTTCTGCCTGTTCTCCATTCTTCTATTTTCATTATTTTTTTTTTGGCAAAATCCTTTTTTCTACTTTGTTTTTCATTCTCAAATATATCCTTTTGGGAGCCGTTTTTATCATTTCCTGTGCAGAAACCCGTCATTACTTAGAAAGAGAAAGAACAAAAGTTTACTTTGCTGTACTCTACAGATGGTGCACGTTCTGTTGCATCATGACACTACCGAGCACCATGATCTTCAGAAGCTCATACTTCAATGCCTATGGAGTGACATGACCCATGCTAATAAGTCTGCACTGCAGAAACCTCACTTCTGACATTGTCAGACCAATTTTTTTGATCTTGGCAGATGGAGTTTCTGGTTTTAAAAGGTAAGAAGACAAGAAATGACATGCAGATGAAGTTTCTGATTTTCAATATTACTGATATAATCAATAGCTATTTTATTAATTAAAAAAAAAATAAATTTTCGGACGTATACCTTCGCACTGTCTTTGCAATGTCTCCGCTCTTTCTTTACTAACAGTATTTATAAAGATATTATGACAACATTAACTTCTTGCAATATTTATCGTGGTTTAATATTAGGAGAAGATTTTCTCCTAATGTCTACGTGAATTATTTACGAGGATACAATAAAGACATATGTTCTTGTTATTTCTTCGTAAAATATTAGTCATGTCCACATTAAAGTTGTAAAAGTACAGTAGCTTACTAATTCTACAACTCACAGTAAAATTAGTGAGGATAGAGTGAGAATTTTTTTCTCTCGATGTCTTTGTTATTTCTAGACAATCGAAAATAAAATAAATCAATACTACCAATCAATGAAATTACTATGATATATATTTTAAAATCACATCCAAATGCATTCACAAATATCTAAATCATACATATACATCCACGCATTTTATAAAAGAAGTACCAATTAATATTACATAAAATATTTTTACATATGTATTTGTTTATAACATTTAATATAATATAACACTGAAATGGTTTTACATATCTAATCATATAAATGTATAATACAAGTCATTTTCTTCTTTTATCGATTTACATTCCTTTACCTTTTGAGAAAGATCTATAGATGGAATGACGATCCCGTATATGTTCCTCGTAATGCTCGTAGTCATCACTCGACCAATTGACCTTCTGTTCATCCCTATATCTTCTGATCATAAAAAATAAACATACAATATGTTATGATGAATAATCGTTATATTATACGTTTGAATTCGACATCACAAATGCATATTAAAAATTTTAAAACTACATAAAACGTTATCTTATAAGTCAGTCCTCCAAATCATATATCTCATTCCTTATTTTTTCCCTTATTTCTTGCCTTATTTCATCTTTTATTTCATGCCTTATTTCCTATCTTATGTTTGATAACTAGGAACAAAAAAAATCTTGATTAAGTGGAGTAGAAACCTGAGTCGAACATCCAAACTGTGTAATAGAAGTTATAGAAGAACCAATAGTAGACTCTTCTTAGTAGTATGGATCAAGATTACTCAGGCTTTACTTTTTCTATGAACTATCCATATTTCTTTTCAAAACTTGCTTTCAAAGTTTCTTATTAAAGACTAGGTAATTACCAACATTACCGTTCTCATATTTTTCTTGATACAGGAAAGTGTATCTATTATGTAAAAATAAATATAAGATGTTAGTTAAAGATGATAAAATAAAAGTATATATTATTAAAATAAATTTAATTCTATAATAATTACTTACAAGTACACCCTTCGTAAGTATGAGATGCATAGCTGAATGGCCTGTAACAATTAAAACGTATGCTAATAATTTAAAGAACGTCCAAGATACAAGACATTTACATTCAGTCATGATATAAGACATTTATATTTTGGTAGAACTTGAAAGTACTAAACAAAGAAATAAAGGAAACTTGTAGATGATAAAATAAAAGTATATATTATTAAAATAAATTTAATTCTATAATAATTACTTACAAGTACATCATTCGTAATAGAAGTTGATCAAAGTCTATTCTGTCCTACCAGTATGAGATGCAGTCTATCACTTTACCATCGTAAGTTTTCTGTATAGCTGAATGACCTGTAACAATTGAAACGTATGCTATTAATCTAAAGAACGTCCAAGATACAAGACATTTACATTCAATCATGATATAAGACATTTACATTCTTGTAAAACTTAAAAGTACCAAACAAAGAAATAAAGAAAACTTGTAGTTGAATAAAAACACTACGATCCATACGATAAAACAAACTGAAGTTTGATCAATATTAGTCACTAGGATCCATGCTGATATCTAGTTGGCCTCTTATGCCTTTAAGTGGTTCGATAAACTAGGATTTTTGCTCTCTTTTCAGGTTGCCACTCATAATGCTTTGTCATTCTTTTAGATTCTAAAATGGATTTTTGACTGAATTCCATTTAAATTGGACGAGACACTTCTTGTTCTTCATCAAATGTGCAGAGATCATGTGCCTATGATGGTGATGCAAATTATTTACTCTAATAGTTCCTTTTCTCTGTGAAATGTGATGAGAAAACAGCCTATATGGCATTAATATGTGTTGAAAGGAGTTTCTTGTTAAATAAATTAGTGATTTCAAATTAACTAGGATTGCATGTCATGAACAATACTTATAACAAAAACTTGTACATAATGTAGCCTAATTGGGACAGGAGACTAATAAATTCCAAAATATAATTCTCTCTATCAACACAACTAGTTACTCTTGCACTTTACTAAAACACTCATCTTTAGAAATTCACTTATTTTCCTAGGCCAGAGAAGAGCTCTAATTTTCCTACTAATGAAAGAGTTCAATGTCATAACAAATACCAAAAGAAATGAAAGCTCTTGACAAAATTCTAGCGGATAGTCCCATCATCATCCCTTTGAGGAGTTTCAGATAGCAGAAACTAATACCATATTCCTATTGCAACACATCATTACCAAAAAATAAAGGTTTTCCATCTTTCAAATTCAGTAGAACCTGTACCATTATCACAGCTAATAGAAATAACAAAAAATTTGCCAAAGGAAACAGTAGTTTACAAAACTCTTCCATGAGAAGTATTAACCTGCCAAATTCTCACCTAATTCCTGACCTTTGCAAATTCTCCACATGAAGTATTAACCAATGGCATACGGAGAAAGAAAACACCTTCAATTGACCTTCATATACTCAACTCAGAAAATCCCTTATACTAGGAAAACAAAACTTGACAAAAACAGCATCAGCAAAATAGAACCTTTAGGGAAGTTATAGGGATTAGATACCTTTGAAACCAAAGGATTTATCTAAGCAGAGAAAGACTCAATATGGAGTAAGAAGTTTAGTAATACAAAAATAGACTAAAGGTGTAATAATACATGTGCATAAGATATGAACTGGATGAAAGTTTAAGCAATTATCAATCAATATTTTTTTTCCTTACATATTCAAAGAAAATATTCTTTGCTATTGAAGAAAAACTATTTTTACCAATTTAGCAAGAAGGTCGTTGTGACTTCTTGATCCACTAATAAAGAAAATTTCTTGCTTTCTGCAAATTATCTTCTCCACTGCGAACCTTCTTTGGAACTCTGCATCTACGGTAAAAAAAGATTATAGAGTTCATTCTACTTAATTTTAACATTAAGCAATATTATATATGTTAATTCTTATATATACAACAATAACACAACTCTAATTTAATATAAACATTAATTACCTCTCTTTTGTACACTAAGGTGGAGAAAATATCTTAGCTACTTGATAATTATCATGAAGCTCAGGGTATTTTACTAATGCATCTGTTCTTGTCCTGTAGTATATATCATTCATTCTTTTCTTGATTTATTTTGTAAAAAGGAGCATGATAATTCTCCTTGGTACACCCAGGTCAAAGAATAAACTTACTTTGTATAAATCCAATATAATTGTTACTTTAATATACTAATTGTTTACATTAAATATAACTCTAAGGATTACTTATTACCAATAGGATATCAAACATTCTTTCCCTCTTATCTGAATGCAAATGTGTCCATCGGTATTCGATGGTCGAAGCATAATATCTAAATATTTTTGTAATCTTAGACGAGATTCTGTTACTCTTCTTTAAGGTACTATATTTAAATTAAGTTAAATACAAAAAATAGGTAACATGTTAATTAATACCAAATTAAAAAGAAAAATGAGTTACCCTTCTGACATCAGCTTTAGAATAGGTCTAGGTCCCTGAGAAAATTGAGTATGCCCTCGTTATTCTTGTTGTTCTTGTAATTTTCATTAAAATTATACATATGTCAATAAGTATATTAATATCAATACTTAAAAACTATAATTTCATTATATTAATTATCTATTGCAAGAGGGAGAGAAAATAACTCAGGTTGAACTTGATGTGCAGCACTACTATATGATGTGGTACTATGCCTGATTATAGAAGAGGAGGTGGAAGCTTCAATTGAAGTGGTCGAAAGTGTCCATCCTGCATCAAGTAGTGGCACACCTTATAAGCACATGTACTTAATTAACTGAGCGTTCGTGAAAGTACTAGGATCGATCTCTTGATCCTCTGATGAACCACGTCCACTGAATTCACTAGAACATCGACTACCTCTACTACATCTAGTCATCTAATACTATAAATAATACATCAAAATATTCATGTAAGATTCATTTAATTTGCTGAATAAACTAGGAGCTAATATGAAACCACGAGCGAATTTAAACAAAGAACTTAATGGTACTTACAAGCACAAGAACAGTGACAATACTGAATAAGAATGTCATGATAAACCTATCATCTAATTTGTTTGTGTTCTATATCATCTTAAAAACAAAATTAAAAAACAAAACTTTCTTGAAATAATACATTAATGCATTACTATCAGTATATATTTATAGAATGCAAGTGCAAAAAGAGATTACAAAGCAAAATAAAGAAAGTATATACCAAAATAATAAGAAAATCTTGTAGTCTTCGTCACTATAGTCAACACTCTCGTTTTGTTTATTTATTTCATCGTTGTCACCTTTATCTTCTATAAATGTTTCTTATTCATCGTCAGTTTGCCACAATACTGAATTAGGTGGAATTGTAGAGACTTGATCAAGAACATCGTCTGCAATTATTGGTTGAGAAGGCTCATAGTTAGGTTGATACAAGTCTTTAAACTTATTATTTGGAGCTTCGTTGGCCACAATAATATAGGCATGTACTTTGATCTTCATCATATTGAAATAATTATCTTTCTTTCCTTTTTTTGAAACTTGAGGTACATAATAGGTTTAATCAACTTATGAAGCAAACACAAATGACTCGAATCTCATATACTATTTAGTTAATATAACGTCTACAATATCATATTTGAAATTGTGGGACTCCCTCCTTAGAATTATACCAATCACAGAGAAATAATATTACTTTATTTATACCGGAGTTTTCCAACTCAAGGTTGTCTTTTAAGATATCATAACAGTCAATATGGTCTTCTGTATAACATAATCCTTTCACTATAATCTATGAATTTTAAGTAGTCAATCTCTTATTGTATTCTTGTGTATGAAATCAATATTCATTTGTAAATCAAGTTCTATACGACTTTATTTGGAAAATAAAGCCATAAGTTAAGTCCTCTAAGAGCTTTTGCTTAGGGTTAGGATTAAGTTTGTTTACATCATTTCTAAACTACTCGGAAAATGTCTTCCTGAATAAGTCTAAAATATCATCATCTTTTAGAATAAGACGGTCGACCATTACTTGTTATCTGAATTGCCTGCAATTGAAAATTTAGAACATTGTTAGATAATACATTATTTAAATTTATTAAATGAACGTATCAAGAAAGATAATGATAAATACTTGATAAAGAGTGAGACTTCATCACAATTGTCATAGACATATAACTCTATTGCATTTTTCTCACTCTGGATCAATAGGTATTCTTTTGCCTTTTCAAATGGACGAGCACTAGAACAAAAGACAGAAAATATATCGTTTCGATTCTCAACTCCAATATCATCATTCCTTTATACTCGATTATGCATTCTTTCAACCTCTGATGAGAAACATATAGAACAAAATGTGGCAAGCTCTTAATAGATATATATTGAGCACTTATTTAACCTTCTATTTTATTTTTATTTCGAACCTTTTGTTTCAAGAAAAATATGTACATAATAAGAATGTAGATAAATTACATAACAATGCTTGCAATAACAAATAAAAGAACAAACTTTCTTTAGAATAACTTATACTTCTCGAAAAAATACATCTATCAATATTGTACTGGTCCATCCACTTTAGCTTCGTAGGGCAAATAAATCATGAGGTGTTTCATCGAGTTAAAGAAAGTTAGTGGAAATATATTTTCAAGATTGTACAATATAATAACAATATTTACTTCTAAAATCTCTAAGTCTTTCACAAACAATTTGGAGGAGCAAATGACCTTGAAGAATTTTCTTAGATCTGTAAGTAACAAACATCTAAATGCAAAGAAAAGCAGTCTCTCTATGAACACATGACAATCGTGATTTTTCATTCCCTTGAAAGTATATTTCTTAATATTCACAAGTTTTAATATATTTGATGCATATTTATTTAGAAATTTCAAGTTGCTGACCTATTCACGTACTGCCTTTATCTGATTTTTATCAAGTGTTTATTTTCTCTTAGTCATTATCAAGTGCAAGTCCTTATGATTACAATGCAACTTCAAATCTTTGTGTCCTTTGTTTTGTCTTTGACATTCAATACTGTATAGGACACACTCTTCTCGATATGCATGACGTCTAAGTTTTTTTTTTGTAGCTAGGGAGGCCCCACTAGTTCTAATGGGACTTACTAATAAACCCCAAGTCAAGTAGGCCCCGCTACCCACTCCCAGTTACGAAAGTCATAAGCCCAATCCATTGAACTAGGTAGGATAAATCTGAAATTTGTAAGTCCAAGGGTTTCGAACTCAAGACTTTAGGAGTAGGAGAGCCCCTGTAGTCATGGTCCAGTCAACTGCACTATGGGCCAACAACATGATGTCTAAGTTATGACGAATTAAGAGCTTCGACCATTATGGTAACCCCTAGAATATGTCAATCTTCCTCTAATTGTGAATATTTTTGAATCTCTCTGATGTTTGTGGACCAATAATATGCCTAAAATTGATATGTTCAAACTTTGACAATCGACTATTTGCTCTCCAAACGACCTGAGAGGTGAGTTGGACAATTTGACTCTATTCTTTTTAAAAGCTTGCCTCTGTTTTTGATATGAGTGGTCCATAGGTAAGAATTAACGATGGCAGTTAAAGAAACATGGTTTGTAACCATATTGAAGCTGAAATGACTTTATGTGTTCCATACAATAAGTACAACTTATCTTTTTATGCA
The DNA here is from genome assembly GCA_024699735.1 of Posidonia australis. Lineage (NCBI taxonomy): Eukaryota > Viridiplantae > Streptophyta > Magnoliopsida > Alismatales > Posidoniaceae > Posidonia > Posidonia australis. The sequence goes on along the minus strand of JAMKQA010056776.1, from coordinate 3,845 downwards.
TGTTCTGACTAGACAACATCCCATATGTAGGGAAATTACTAATAGTCCAAATCAAGGCAACCTTTATGTTGAAAGTTTGTCACTTGCATATATCATATGTCTCAACTCCAGTATCTTAAAGCATATTCAACTTCTCTATAAGAGTCCTCAAGTACACATCAATGTGTTTTCCAAGATAACTTGGATCAGGAATGAGCAAAGACAAAAATATGTACAACCTCTTATTATACATTGAAAGAGGTAGATTGTATGGTGTGATCATGACAGGCTAACATGAGTAATCTTTTCCTCTACCATGTGAATTGGATCCATCACTAGAAAGACTAACAATAATGTTGCAGTTTTCTACAACAAATGAATGGAAGGATTTCTTCAAGAACTTACCAACACTTGGTGTCAAAAGGATGCTCTATATCAATGTTTTATGTATGATTTGATATCTTTTGCAGTCTCTCCGCGTTAATATGATCTCTTCAATATGGATGCTAAAGGGAAATAATGAAATACTTTCCGAAGTACATGTGTCTTTGAGTCACTTTTGTGACGAGTCTCGTGATATGCTAGACATTCTAATTTGTCTTCATGTTCTTTGTAGTACAAGACGTGATGTTTTTAACAAATATCAATCTTCACCTCTGTCAACCCGATCTTTCTCATCATTTTCTTTGTCTCCTAGTAGTTTTTCGGTAATTCATGGATCTCTAGTATTTTTTTTTATTTCACCTATTATAACGTCAAAACAATTATTTGTCATGTTGTAGCCGATCTTCAAAGTCAATAACTCAAATATGACCAATAACTTTGTGTAATTCTTACAATCTAGACACAAAGGCTCCTCTACCTTTCTTAACAACTCATAAAATTCTTGGGATTCTCCATATGACTCTTCATCATTGGATAAGTCAAACTCAGAACCTACCACATCCATCATTATGCCCATAATAGGATCCGTACTAACAGGAGTAACATTCCCATGATAAGAAAAAACCTCTCGATGTTTAAACTAATATTAGCAGCCTTCCACAAATCTCTTCTTATACAAATGTATTTAAACAACATTTCTCAGTTGTTTTTTCAGTAGCACACATTTTTACAAGGACACAAAATCATATCATCACTTTCTATAATGCCCCGGCCTTGACTATATAAACTCCTAAACACCATGTTGAAAACTGTTATACACTTTTCCATCTATGACTCGTATATACATCTAATTACGATGAAAAGACATTTCTTTCTACAGAGGAAAGTTACAATAAGATGTCTAGATTGAAAAAAACAATTATTAGTGAGAATTTTCATGAAATCACGATGACTATTACAAAATTATGTTTCAATTATTTTCAGGAAAGACACACTTCCAAAGATCAAAAGATTAGTGAGAGTTTATGATTGCTTAAGCACCCATAAATAAACAGTCGCCATTCAAAAGTATTTAGAAAGAATAAACATAAATAAACAGATGATATTGTAAAGACTCTTTGATTTATTACAAAGTAAAATAATATAGTACAGTAAGCAAGTACACATATTCAAAAGCACTCAGAAAGAATAAACATGTCATTACAATCACACATATTCAAAAAAGAGAATATTGTAATGATTCTTATATTTTATTAATTTTATAGTTAATTGACTAAAAGATTGAAATAGTTTGAGCAAATCTATGATTATAATTATGGAGTTTTTTGTGAACTTATCAAAAAAAACTTGTGGCTTTCATTCTACCATGTCATTTGCTAGTCGATCTTTGCCTTCTAACAACATCTTATTGACTTGAAATTCGATTAAATTGACATTACTTGAGCATTTAGAGATCCAAGTTAATCTTCATTATATATTTGAAAGTATCACATTATATACTTAGAATTCTTAAAATGTGATTTCCTTCAGAGACCATTGCCTAAATCCCATAGACTTAAAATAAAATTATGATCACCATGGTAATATCAGCAATATCTAGACTAATCTAGTGCTTTATAAGCTTCGTTCCCTTAACTATCTTCCTTTCCTCACAAAGATTTTCAGCACAAGGTGTCTCTTTAGACTACTAAAATTTAGATTGGCAACCCAGAATTAATGTAATAGCATTGTTGTCTTGTCGAAGAAATATCAGCATACTTTTTCCATCAAAATCACCTCAATTTCCCTTTTTATTTTAATATTATTACTGAATACTCAAATCCCTTTCCTTTCCTTAGTTGCATAACAGCATAAGAGTTTTTAACATACAAATGGCTTAGATACAAAAGAAGTATCTATGATACAGAACTACTACTGAAATAATTAATTCATCTGAAAGCTAATAAAGCTATGTGGAGGGAATGGAATTTCATAGAATTATTGATAAAACCAGGTCTAAAATTCAGAACACAGTCCAATGGCCAGTAGGATAAAATCCAACATCCATAGACCTAGTATGGTAGAATATGTTTCACGTACGATGTTTTTTTACAAGATGCAAGATAAATTCCATGCATGAACTTTTATTTTACACTACATCAATGGGATAAATGGATTTTATGATTGACTGCATAAAAAAAGGTAGGAAAATGAACAATTAACTGATTTTCCTGTTGTTTTAATGCGTGCAGATTTACCAGTGCATTAACTAATATATAACGAAAGCATTTCTCTTTCTCATCTTCTTTCACCCGTTGACAATCAAAGCACCATAATAAGCCTCAAAGTTGCTTGCTTGAGTGAGAGCATGCTCCATGTCTCCACTCTGAAGGGGAAGATTGAGTACAAGTAACACATACATAAATCACACCAAAACAATCTAGATGATCTAATGGGATTCGGAAGAAATAAAATTATAAAATCTTTCAATGTAGTTGTCCATTTCCTTGGCCTTTTTATATCTCAAGTTTTCTAAATTTTTTTCTAAAACTATAAATTTTCAAGATACTAAGATTATTTACATATATATGATTGATGGCACTTGTATCGCAAAGAAAAAACCAATGCTCAAAGATAGGGTTGCTAAATGAGCCAAATTGACTTGAGTTTGGAATAGTTTTCGTTCCATAAGATCTTAAATTTGTTTGCATGAAACTGAAACGAATCCATTCAAACTTGAATCGATTAATCCACTAAGATGTTTTTTGAATTTATTCAAATTCTTGACAACATGCTAAATTATACAAGTTTCATTCATTAAAACTCAAGTACATAGGTGAGAGTTGTCTTTCATTTAAATGATCAATATGACTATATTTTCAATAAATCATGATCATGGAAGAAATCATCTTAAATTCTATTACATGTTCTAATCAAAACACTTATAGTGAAAACCCAATAAAGGACCTAAGATATTTCCAATTCCCATTTTACAAGCACTAGGTTTAATATACAGGTTAACTTCTCTCATTCAATTATATTCCTACTTTTCACATGAAGCATTTGACACCAGCCACCTTATCCATAGACATATTCAAGAAAATAAAAACAAATAAAAAAAGAGAAGAAGAAAAACAACCACTTAAACACAAAATAATATTAAAAAAAAACTCCTTTTCCTTCCCCACTCAAATTCAAAATCCAATAACTTTTGATCTTACCAGTACAGTGTACAGAGGAGGAGAAGGAGGAGGAGGACTAGAAGTGAAACTACTAGTGGGAGGAGGAGGAGGAGGTTATTCGCCTATGCCAGGCAATTGGTGGGAGAAAGAGATTATGCTCAGTAGTGAGCGAGAGGAGTGTTGGAAAAATCTATTAATATGTTTTGATGATAACAAATGAAATGTGATTGAAGATTAATAATCACTTAAGAAAATATGACAAGTAGTTATTAAAAGTCAAATATTCAATTATACACACTTGTGAATCTACATGCCTTGATA
>JAMKQA010056775.1:0-17691 GCA_024699735.1 Posidonia australis | reverse complement strand
TTTTGAATTTCGGTGCTCCGAGGGATGTACCGAAAAGCCCTGATTCGGTATACCGAAATAATTCGGTTTTCCGAAATACACATAAGCTACAAAAAGACTTTAAACTTGCATATTAATCCAATCACATGAATATTACATATATGAGAATAATATGCCTTGATAAATGATTTTTATACTTAGTACTTGAGTATCTCATATCTTCTTAAGTGATTATTAACCAATAATCATATGTCATTTGTAATCATCATAATATACTTTATAGATTTTTCAACACAGTCTACTCTGGTGCATCTGTTCGAGCCACATTTGTTGCACACAGGTCTGGGTAGTTAGCTTTATTTATTTAATATTGCTACTTAGTTGCTTTTCAGTTCTTTTGGGTAGTTCTTGTACTGTTATGTAGCACTGGGGTGTTACAAACCTATAGTCTTTCCTTGAAATTCAGAAATTTCTCTGATAATTATGAATGGTGGCTCACAGGAGTTTATGACCGTTGTGATCCTAGATTAAAAATAGATTTTTTTGAGGAATTGGACTCTGTCAATAATATGGTCAACTCAAACTGAGTCTTAGGAGGAGATTTTAATTTAATAAGATATTCATATGAACATTCTTCTAGATGTGGCATCTCACCTCACATGAATGGTTTCAATGATTTTATTGAAAGCCATTGTCTACTAGATTTGTCTCCTAACAATTGCAGATACACTTAGTCTAATATTCAAATCCAGCCTACCATGATTAGATTAGATCGATTCCTCATCTCTCCTAATTGGTCAACCAAATATCAAGACTCTTTCTGTCTCGGAAAAGTCAGCGTAATATCTGATCACATACCCATTATTTTCAACACTACCCCAATTGACTGAGGTCCCTTCCCGTTTAAGTTTTACAAATCCTGGTTTTACATTGAAGGATTTACTAATTTCATTGAGAAATGTTGGCAAAGATCCTCTACCATTTGTATCTCCAAATCCCCTGTGGCTAAATTTGCATATAAACTGAAATTTCTGAAAAAACAAATAAAAAGCTGGATTGGCCCAGTTAGGGAAGAAAGAAAAAATAGGTTGATGACTATTGAATCCCAGATTTCCTACATTGATTCCCTAGTTGAATCTTCCATGATATAGGATAATTTTTGGGAAATAAAGGGAGATCTTAAAATTGAGTATTATATACTACTTCAAGAACAAGAAGCCTACTAGAAACAAAAATCTAGAATACAGTGGCTTAAGGAAGGTGACTTAAACACAACTTTTTTCCATAATATGGTAAAATGTCGTAGGAGAATAAATGCCATCCACTCCCTTTATGTTAGGGGCAATCTAGTATTTTCCCCGTTTATAATATGTAAGGAAATAGAAAACCATTTTATCTAGCAATTCAATAAACCCAAAAGAATTAATCCCTCTCTGAATTGGGATAATTTGTTACCTAATAAGATTTTGAATCCAGAGGTCTTGGAAGATGCATTCTCCATGGAAGAAATACATAAAAATATTGGATTGTTGCCTGGAGAGAAGGCTCCAGGCCCAGATAGGTTCCCACTTTGCTTTTTTCAGCATTTTTGGGAATTCATTAAATATGACATCTTAGAAATCTTTCAACATCTTCACTCTACAGATTTAGAATATCTAACTCCTATAAATCAGACTTTTATCTCCCTAATTCTAAAAAAGGATAGTGCACAAGATATAAAGGACTTTAGACCAATTAGTTTAGTAACTAGTATTTACAAAATTATAACAAAGACTCTAGCAACCAGATTCACTCTCATTCTTAACAATATCATTGATAATTCCTAATGTGCTTTTCTTTCGGAAGGTACATAAGGGATTGTTTTCTGGTTGCTCAGGAAACACTGCATTATATGAAAGTGGCTGGAATACCTGGGTTTATCTTAAAACTAGACTTTGAGAAAGCCTTTGCTAACATCAATTGGGTTTTCTTATTAGATTCTCTTAAAGGTTTAGGCTGTGGATTTAAATGGATTACTTGGATCAAAATGTGCATAATTCAAGCTAGGTTTTCTGTCCTGGTGAATGGCTCCCCTAAGGATATTTCAAAGCCTCCAATGGGTTAAGACAAGGAGACCCCTTGTCCCCTCTTCTCTTTATTGTAGCCACACATATATTGAACAGGATGTTAGCCCTTGCAATAGACAGTGAAATCATTTATGGAATACAATTCCCAAATGGAAGGCCTAATATATTAAATATCCAATACGATGATACTATTCTCTTTTTATCTACAAGAGAGGAAAATATAATAAACATTAAGAGAATATTGTGTTGTTTTCAGTCCTGCTCAGAATTGAAAATTAACTTTCATAAGTCTTCTCTCACTGGTATTGGAGTCTCAGATAGTCTCATAACTAGGTCCTCCCACATCCTTGGGTGCACTACTGAGGTCTTACCAATCAAATACCTGGGATTACCTTTATAATTCAAGAAAGCTAATTTCGATGATTGGTCCCCAGTGATTGAGAAAATCTCAAAAAAATTATCTCTTTGGAAGGCAAAATACTTATCCTTAGGAGGGAAAACTTACCCTTGTGAATGCAGTTCTATCTGCCATTCTTACATACTATATTTCATTCCTACACCTTCCAACTAAGGTAGAGAAAACTATTGACAAATTAAGATGCAGATTCCTTTTGAATTCTTACTCATCTTCTAGCACAGCCTGCCATTTGGCTAAGTGGGCTTCCATCTGCAGATCAAAAACCCAAAAAGGTTGGGGCATTATAAATATCAAACACTTCAATTTGACATTAAAATCTAAGTTGCTCTAGCAGTTATTATCTAGCTCCTATTCCTTAAAATGGAAAGAAGTAACACAAGCCAGATACTTATCTAGAGCAGGACCTGGTGCTCTTTTAAATATATCAGCGGGTAGATCTTCTCCTTTGTGGTAAGAAATCAAAGGTTGTTTTGACATTGTCAATTATTTTACCTCATTTCAAGTGAAAAATGGAAATAGTACAATTTTCTAGGAAAATAGATGGTGGAATGGGGAAAAACTTAGAGAAGCCTTACCTGATTTATACAAATTGGCAAAATATAAGCAAGCTTCGATTAAAAAAATATTAGAGATTTTTGAAGCAGACTTTGATAGATTATTCACCAGCTCCATGACACATCTCAACTTTGCATCTATTCAAGATCAGGCTGAGTGTTTAATGGAAATTTTAAACAATATTCATTTAACTCCAGAAGATGATACATTGATCTGGAACCCAACTAATGAAAATTTCACTGTGAAATCTTGTTATAAAGTATTAAATGATGGAGGTCTCAAATTTAAATTTTCTGAGGCAATCTGAAATTGTTGGGTCCCTATTAAAGTTAAACTTTTCTCTTGGCTAGTTCTTTGTGATAAAATATTGACTAAAGACAATCTTTGCAAAAGAGGATGGATTAGATCTGATTTATGTATATTTTGCAATAGGAATAGGAAAACTATTAATCATTCATTCATACATTGCTCTTTTGCTTGCTCAGTCTGGAATGCATTTACTCTTGAATCTACGTATCCCACAATTTTATCAATTGCAGATTTATTCACTTTGCCACTTGCTCTAAAATTTGAAACTTCTCTGAAAGGCTCCTTTATCTTTATTCAAATTTTTCCGTAGACCATATAGAAGGAATGTAATAATAGAATCTTCAGGGGAAATAGTAAAAATCTAAATATGATTATAAATGATATTATCTCTTTGATACAATGTACAGGATTTGAAAAAGATAGACTCCTCCACTCAGTATCAGCTTTCCAATAGAATAGAGAATTAGAACAAGCACCACCAACTCCAAACAATTCCAGGCCAGTGATGGACAATAATCTATCTACTCCTGCTTCCCAGGAGGATAATATTTTACAATGATTAATGTCCTATTAATCAAATGAAAACAATTAGATTTTGTCCTTGAAATATTTTGTTAGCTAGTTGAACTAAAGCAATTTTTGAACTTGAACAAAAGGTTCCGCAAGACAAAAGTAGTACGTACAAAACGTTTGGATTCAAAGAAAAAAAAACTTCCTTCAACTTTTTACAAATTATAAACCAAATGCGCAAGGTCCCAACCTGAAAGGTTTGGATTCAAAGAAAAGGTGCTCACTTGTTTGATAATGTTTGTCGAATTCATTAATTACAGCGGCATTAAAAGTAGTACGTACAAAACGTAACTTGCCCGAAAGCTGAATCCAAAGAAATAAGAATATTTTGAATGGATATTGATGCTACAGGCTTATCTACAGGTAATTACAACTGTAAGTTGTTTCTCTATTACTAATCGCATAAAACTAATTTCTGAATACAAGTTTCTAACCTTCATCATCTGAAGGACTCCTAAATCTTGATGGCACACGGTTAATTATAGTACTCTCCCACATCAAGTTTCCTCAAATTCACGTAAGCTGGAAAATTAAGTCAATTCAACAAGATAAATTTACGAAAAGAGGATAAATTATCAAATGTTTCCACCTTACGAAAAGTAGAAGAAAAATAAAGTCGACTAAGAAGAATTTACCAAAAGAGGAGGATGATTAATATATCAGGCGTATAGCTTCTAGCCCGAGATTCGACTCTTCCCGTCAAACAGTTTTGACTGTTAAAACAAGGGGAAGTAGTTTTCTCACCACCTAGTATAATACGAAACTGAAAAGCTTCAAGCAAATATACGAAGCTTAAGTTTTTTTCCCTTGAGAAATATGCATTAATACAAATATATTGGGCAAAATTTACAGCATTCCGCTTCAGTTATCTCTATACAAGAGGACCTTGATATTCCCTAACACATTTTACAATCAGCATGTTATTTCTGCTGCGAGCCGCAACACTGTTGCAGATAAAGACGCACGGAAAAAATCAGGAAGAAAAGGATTTCTACTACCATCCCTCGGAGATGGAACAGTAGGCCTCACCCAAACAAGAAGCAAAGATGGACCTGCTAATTAACCCACTATGGTTTCTCAATCTTCAGTAAATCCAATGTTTCGGATTCAAGATTCAATTTTTCAAAGATCCGTTGAGCTTCTGCAAGTTCATTTTTAAGCCTTTCTACCTGCCAAACAAATTTTATGGGTAATTGCAACAACATTAGTATCAAACTTTGCTCCAGCGAACTGAACTGTCTGAACCAAGTATAACTCCTAAAAGATTACCTTGGCCATAAGTTCTTTCTGTGTCTTTTCACACTCCAGACACCTGTAAAGAATGGTGGATATGATGATAAATGTTATCCGACAAAGCTAAAACCACTAGCCACAGATAAAAAGAACACACCCTGAGTTCCACAAAGTAGGGAGTCAAGGTGGAAGAAAAGGAAGAACAACTAAGTGGTAGTTGAGCATTTCAGGCAAATAATGTTAAGACTTAAGAAAATCAAATTTGATATTTTGCCACCTCACATAACTTGAATATTCGCAAAAAAAAACTACATATTAAGTATATGGATTTTCATTATACAAGTGCGATAGCATGAAAACAGGAAAATAGGTGAATTGGTAACGAGTGATAATATATTATGAAACAAGTGAAGTACAACTCACTCTAGACGCAAGCTTCTATTTTCTTGCATCACGATTGTCATAGCATCTCGCTGCTGTCCGATACCCTGGCAATTTTTTAAAATGTGACAAGGTTTCACAAGAAAATTTGCTTTGAGCCACTAAAACAAGATGTTAAATGGCATACAGATACTGACACTTGCTACAAGAATGCAACCAACTAAAACATTACTAGTGTGACAAAGCTTTATTCAACAATGAAGGGTCCTTTTGACTTTAGTTGGGATCTAAAGATTCAAAATAGATTAGCAGCCGATTGCAAACATAACATAATACTGTAAAATTTATGTCAAATTCCTTAAAAACTTGGGACAAGAGAGTGAAAACATCATTCTACAAGATTACTTTAGAACTAGGATAGTTTACCAAGAAACAACCTTTGTGACTTCCCTAGTTTTGAAATGACTAGATAAAGAGGGAAGAAAACTGTCTTGATAAGGGAAACATGAACCTATTTGACATTAGTTACAACTAACAAGAGGGCAGTCATTGTAATTCTGTCATATAATTGTTTTGGGCAATTTAGAACCAGCTGCAGAATAACAATGGTTAATTTCTTTAGGAACTAAGGACAAGAAGACAATCCATCAAAAGCCTTATAGGAAAAGTAAGATGTAACTCAGAGGGGGGTGGGTTGAGTAGCAAATTCAAACACTAGTCGTGGAGGAAACTTGGATTAGTGATTCAGATAGCAAACCTGCACCTTGCAAATGCTCCCTGGAACAATTGCACAACTACTATTTTGGACAGTTGCAATTTCACTCCCCAGTTCCTGCCTTTTCAATGATGCATCTGACATCATATGATCATCACACCTTCTTTTGACCAGGATTCCTGTTATTTCTTCGAACTATAAGTAAAAACTCAAGCAAACAATAAAGGGGCTAACATAAATTATGCAAAAAAATTGTGCATCGACCTGTCTGGGAAGTGTTATTTTCACTTCTGAGCCTGGGAGTGACACATGCTGAGCCATGTAATGCAGTCACCACCTGCCTTCTTTCCAGTCGATTATGAACACTAGCAGGATCTTGACACATTCTTCCAGCAGAACTAGCTCCTGATTTACTAAAACTAGTAGATAGATGGGATGTCATATTTGACCTCATGAAAACCGGATTCACTACAGTCGTCTTTGAAGCACCATATATTGCTGAGTCTCGCTGAACAGTAACTGGAGATTGGATTAATTTGTTTGGGTATCCCACTAAATGACAATGATATTTCCTATCAGATCAAAGAGAGTATAAATATTGATGTTCACATACCCCATCTACAGCACTGATATAAAATGCAAATAGATTAGGAAAGTGCTCCGTCAATGCTTTCATTTTTTGAGATAAATGGGAATTCTTATCAGAAAAAAGGTGTAGAAAATTTACATCAAAACAAATCTTTTGAAAATATGAAATGCCAAACCCAAAAGAAAGAAACAACTATAGAGAAAAGAAACAACATGACACCACCATCAAGAAATTTAGATGACTATGCTACCAAAGACAATGAATGTTAAGGCTGCAAAACCACTAATTTTGTTAACATTTCAGTTGAGATTAAAGACAATGAATGGAATTATCTCATTAAACAAAGGATTACACACATATATATATCGCCCATATTAGTTACATGGATATCCATTTACCTATATAACTTATAAGGACCTATAACACAAACTAGTAATAGATCTAACACTCGCCTCCAAGTTGGAGCATCATCAGTTTGTTACAAAGAGACTCAAAGGTTAGGGCCTTTGAGTCATTAGTGTAGGCCCCCTCCTCCGTCGTCGTTGCCCATAGATCTAACACTTAGCCTTATGATGAAGAAGTATGCCCGTTGCACGAACAATCGGGTGTATGGAGTAGAAATGATTCCTTTCATCACAGTGTCTCGTATACAATAACAATCAACCTCAATGTGCTTCGTCCATATTAGATATGTTATTATGGTAGTGGGTTAATGGATATTCATTAACCTTATGTCATTAGAGTAGGCTATATATACATATAATACTCTTCATTATCAAAAGAAAAAATTTCATCTTTCTACTCTAACATGGTATCAAGAGTTAGGTTTCTTTAAACCTAACCCTAACTAACCCCAACCTACACCAACCCTAACCACCAACGCTACCACCTTCTTCCTCACTCCCGTCGGTAGTTGTGAGTCACCTCCACCTCTCTTTTGCCACCACAGATAGTCGAGACAGTCGTCGACCTCCTCAACCCTTCAAGGCCCCCTCCTCCGTCGTCGTTGCCCATAGACACTAATACATAACATCACTCCTCTAACACTCCTGATCAAGCTACAACATATATATCTATCATGTCCAACTTGGTACACAAAGACTAAAGACACCTTCACTCAAGCCTTTTATGAATATGTCAGCTACTCTAATGACTGAGTGACATGATATAGAAATAATACCACTCATCACTATGTTTCACATATAATGACAGTCAACCTCTATATACTTTGTACGCTCAAGAAAGGTGAAATTATTGACAATGAATATAGCCACTTGATTGTCATAATGCATCAGTATACATGTCACGACAGGAAAACCAACCCAAACAGGAGTGACCTTATCCACATCATCTCACATGATGTATGAGTCATGGATCTATACTCTAACTCTGTACTGGATCTCAAAACTACATTCTACTTCTTACTGTTTTACATGATGAGATTATCTCCCATATGTGTACAGAAATTAGATGTGGACCTCCTATCTTTTCTGCCTCCAACATACCCAAAGTCTGCAATTCTTAAATGAAAACTCCTCCTATAAACTAAGCCATTTCCTTGTGTACCTTTGACATAAGCAAAAACATAGAATGCTCCACTCTAATGTATTCTCCCAGGCTTACATATGAACTAGCTCAGTAAACTGACTGTATATGAAATGTTTGGTCGAGATACTGTCATATATATGAGTTTCCCAATCAATCGTGCACTAACCAAGATTCTTCAATAACTCAGAAGTAAAATCTCAAAACGATGGTATCTGTCCAATAAGAGTACTCTCTGACTTACACCCTAAAAGTCATGTTTCCTAGAGGAGATCAAGAACATACTTTCTTTGAGACAATATCATCTTCTCCTTGGCATAGGCAAACTCAATGCTTAAAAAGTACCATGACTTTCCCATATCTTTAGTGACAAAGTATGTCATAAAGTACTCCTTTATCTTTCTAATACCTACAGCATCACTATCTATTAATAATATGTCATCAACATAGACTGCCAAGTGCCAACAATACACTCACTAGTAGTCCTCCTGTAGAAAATAGAGTGATCAACATGTCTCAGAAAACCTGCTACCATAATCACCAAATTGAATTTGTCAAATCAGGCTTGAAGACTCTGTTTTAAGACAGATAACTTTCTTCAACCAATATACTCTATCCTCTCCTTAAGCAACATGCCCTAAGGTTGCACCATAAATACAGAATCTATCAGAACACCATACAAGAAAGTATCCTTCACATCCAGACACAACTCCTATGAATTATTGATGACAATGAACAATAACACTCCGATAGAATTGAGGCAGGAAATTAGTGAAAAAGACTCTACATAGTCTACCTCATATGTCTGAGTGAAGCTCCAAACAACCAATCTAACTTTGTATAAGCCAACTATGCCATCTACCTTGTACTTTACAGTATAGACCCATCTACAGGTGACTATGATAGTTCCGACTAGATGGATCGCCAACTCTCAAGTGCCACGAGATGTTAATGTAACTATCTCCTCATCTATAGTTATCTTCTACTGAGGTAGTACTGCCTCCAGATAATTCCTGAGAACAGACTCAGAAAAGATGGATAAGGCAAAACTACACAAGATATTATGAAAAGAGTCACAAGAAATAAAATTAGAAATTAAATGAGTAGTAGAAGAGCAGGTATCCTTTCCAAGTGCAATTGGAAGGTCAAAACTGGTAGGAGGTTGATTTATATTCATAGAAGAGGACGATTCTATCGATAAAGGCACTTGTCTGCTAACGACGACGATACACCTACAAAAGATGAGACATTTCCTTGTTAATAGTGATGGATCCATGTTCATCTGTGATAGGTGACTCAACAATAGATGGTAAAGGAAGATACTCGTCATCAAACGTAGTACGAACAAAGTACACTTTGGACTCAAAGAATGTGACATTGATAGACATAAAATATTATTTGATGGAAGGATGAAAACACTAATAACCCCATTGAATTCCAGAGTAACCAACAAAAATACACTTCATAGACCTAAAAGACAATTGATCAAGTTTATTAGAGAGATCATAAATAAAGGCAATAGACCCAAAGACCCGATGGGTTAAAGAAAAATTGTCATCTAATCGAATACGTTGAAGAAGAATCTCACCCCTAAAAGAGTAGAAAGCATCTTATTTATTAAATATGTAGCAGTGACGATAACATCAAACCAAAGGTATTTTAAAACATACATCTATAACATAATGGTATACGTAACAACTAAGATATGTCTGTGTTTGCGCTCAACAACATCATTTTGTTAAGAGATGTCAGGACAAATAGTCTAATGTATAATTCCTAAAGAGGCACAGTAAGACTGAATACTGGATTAAACAAACTCAAGAACATTATCCGTGCTTAAACATTTTGAAGTAACATCAAATTGATTTTTTATTTTCATAATAAAAGTTTTGAGTACATCAAAGACATGACTACAATCCTTAATCAAATAGATCCAAAACACATGTGAAAAATCATCAATAAAAATAATATAATAACAATGACCCAACACAAATAGAATTCTCACAAAGACCTTAGATGTCACAATGGACTAACTCAAGCAAATTTTGACTCAACGTAAGGCATAAACACTTAAAGAAAGCACGATAATGCTTACCTAATTGACAAAACTCACAATCAAAAGGAGACACTAAAAAACAAGGTATAACTTGTTGCAACTTCAGGTGTGATGCATGACCTAACTGATAGTGTCATAGAATAAATGACTCAGAAATGGATGCCACATATGCTAATCCTCATGGTATATCATCAATGATTAATATGTACACACAATTGCCTCGTTCACGACTTAAATCAATCCTCTTCTCTATCTGTAAATCCTAAAAAATCAGTAGAATGGAAAAAAAAGTCAAAGAACAAAGCAATTATTTTGTAATGATACTAATAGAAATAAGGTTAATAGGGAAATCAAGTGCATATAAGACTTTTTCTAACTAAAACTGAGAAAAGACCTACACAACCCGTTCTCTAGTAACAAGATGAGAACAACCATCAACAATAGCCACTGAACGAATATCAAACAGTTGAAATAAACATGTAAAAAAACCTTTTCTACTTGATATATAAGAAGAGACACCTAAGTCAATGATCTAGGAATTATTCCTAGAAACTAAGAGAACACTAGTACCTAAGAAAGTAGCATGAGAGACGATGGTAACAGAGTTAATGACCTTTAGCTGTAGAAATCGTTCATAATTAACTTAAGAAATGGTAACATTTTGCTCATCGTCGATGGAGGTGATGGGTAGAGTCTTTGTAGTGACATTCGTCGGTAGTAACATTTACTGGTGGGAAGCCATGAAAAGGACATGAAGGAGAAGACTGGATCTAGATCACCAATGGGGCAGTCAAACTACCACACCTACACATGTGAACATGACAGGTCCACACAATGAAAACGACATAGGTTCTTATGGCAGTCTACAATATGTATCTGAACGGTGAAATGGTTGCCAACATCACTCTTCAGACAAGGAGAGATGAGGAGTCTCGAAAAGACTGTCAACGACAGAAATGGCCTACGGAAAGGCTGTCAGCGATGGGAGAGTGCCTTGTAGAGGCTATCGATGGTGGACGAAGCCTCAGAAGAGGTTGATAGCAGCTTTGAAGGGCCCTAAAGGGACTATCGACACCAAGAAGGAGCCCCAGAGGTGCTGTTGACAATAGATCTATGCCTTAAAGGGATTGATGGCTCCAAGGTAGGTCCCTAGAAGGGTTAATGGCGCTGAAGGAGGCCGACGACACGAGAGGAAATCCCTAAAGGGACCGACGACATAGAAAAACCTGAAAGGGCTAACAACATGAGAGGAAGGCCTTGGAAAGGCTAACGACGCCAGAGGAAAGCCCTAGAAGGGCTAATGACCGCAGAAAAAAGGTGGAGAGGGTGTCGACAGTAAGGGTTGAAGGTAGGATTAAGTGGCCTTGGTATTCTAGTACCATATGAGAATGAATAGAGAAAAAGATTATTTCTATAATTGAGCATATAGTTACATATAAATAGGATTTATGACACCTTAAATTAAATGAATATCTAATAATCCGTCTAACTAATATGACTCTAATACATAACTCCTCTAACAAAGACAATTTGGTTACTTGGCGCAACAAGAAATAAAATGTAATTTCCCGTTCAAGTGCTGAGACAAAGTACAAATCTATGACTCAGACAACCTATACAATAGTCTAGCTACATTCGTTATTAAGTGAATTTGAATTTTCTATTCAAATTTCTATACTAATGCATTATGACAACTAAACAACCATATTCATTACAAATAATCTTGCATTCCACAAACACATAAAGCACATTCAAGTTGACTGTTACTTCATTAAAGACTTCATCGTACAAGAAGTCAGATCCACTCTTTTTGACCTTTCTACCGAAAAGCTTGTTGATGTCTTTACTAAAGGATCAGAGTTAAAATATTTGAGATTCTATGTAACAAGTTAAGCATAATAGACATATACGCTCCAACTTGAGGAGTATTAGATATGTTATTATAGTAGTAAGTTAATAGATATCCATTAATCCTATGTCATTAGTGTAGGCTATATATGCATGTCATAATCTTCATTATCAAAAAAAAATCATCTTTCTACCCAAACAGTCCATTCATTGAATGCGGGATTATGTGCAATAAAGATAGTTGCTTGATTGCGACACTGTATAGGCATTAAAGCCTTCACTGTAGAGCCAAGCTCAACAAACAATGATTTTAGCCACACCATGTCACAAGTAATTTGTCATACAATAATGTTCTACTTCAACACTAAATATAGGCATCACATTCAACCTTTGCCAGGAGTACCCTTTATATATGCTAATACACGTAGAGTACCTTTCTAATGAGTCATCTTAAGCTCATGCGTAAACTAACTAAAGAGACTAACAACATAAGAAATATTTGAACATGTGACAAATAAATTAATTTCTCGATCAACTGTCTCTATCATCCAACGTCTCTAAAGACTTTTGAGGTGTTGACCCAAAAATCCACTCTAATCTACAAGAGTACTGTCTAGTTCACACCTTAGAAGCCCAATTTCTTACAGAAAGCCAAATACAGACCATCCTGTCTCAACCATAAGTAAACTCAATTCCCAAAATATCTCAACCTTCTCATGTCTTTTGTAACAAAATACTTCTTCAAATACTCCTTTGTTTTCAAGATACCTATGGTGTCATTACCTATGAGAAGAATATCATCAACATACACTACTAAGATAACACTACCTGTACTCTACATTTTGATGAACACTGAATGACCAACAACATAACGCTGAAAACCATTTTCCATGACAATCTTATTGAATTTTTCAAATCAAGCTTTTGAACTCTACTTCAAACCGTAAATAACCTTCCTCAAAGGACTTTATCCTCCTCCTAAGAAACATACTTAGGAAGTTACTCCATAACTACCTACTTCGTTAAATCACCATAGAAAAAGATGTTTTTAACATCAAGGTGACAAAATTCCCACAATTGGTTGATAGAGATAGAAAGCAACACACGAATAGAATTCAATCAAGCAATAGGTAAGAAAGTCTCTACATAATCAATCCCAACAACTACAAGCAATAAGACGACCTTTGTATCGATCCATAGAACCATCACATTTTTACTGTATGGTGTACACCCAATGACAGGCAACCACGTTACTTCCAACAGAACGAGAAACCAAGTCCTACGTACCACGATATATCAACGCCTACCTGCATCTATTGCAACTTTCCAATAAGGAGCAAGAAGAACTTCGTAGTTCCTAAAATCAGACTCAACAAAATGGATAACATAAACTAACAAAAAGACAAGTGAAAACGATTATACGAAATAAAATGAGAAATAAGATGAGCAATGGTAGATCATTAACCCTTCTGAAGAATAATGTGTATACAAGGTCGAAGGGAGAAGGAATTGCAAACATGTAAGTTGGCTCAACAAGAGGTGGTTGATGTTCCCATTGTCGACATTGATATCTCTGTGAGGAACAAGATGGAGCATCCATAGCAACATGCACGTCATTAGTGGTGGTGGAGTCCTCAATAAGGGTAGGAAAAGAGATACTCCCAGGACAAGGTTCACCAAACTCAAAAAAAGATTGAGTCTCAAAGAAGACAACATTAACAAAGATAAAATATTGTCTAGTAGTAAGATGGGAACAGCTATATCTTTTTTTAGTCCAAGAGTATCCCACAAACACACATTTAATAAATTAAGATGAGAGTTTGTCAAAACCTAGAAAAAGATATTCAACAAAAGCAACACATCCAAACACCTTAGGAGATAAATGAAACAAGAGAGTATCAAGACACAACCTTGTAAGGGATAATTCTCCACTCAGAGCAACAGAGAGCATCTTATTGATAAGATAGGAAGCCGTAAGAACAACATTAGACCACAGATACTTAAGGACATTCATCTCCAATATAATGGTATGAACATTTAGAATGTTTGTTTTTTCTCTTTGCAATATTATTTTATTAAGACGCATAAGGATGCAAATTTTGATGTAAAATATCAAAGAAGCACAATAATTCTGAAAATCAATTTGATTAAACTCCAAAACATTGTCAATGTAAAAAATTTTAAGAGAAGTAGAAAATTAGGTGATTATTACAGTAAAAAAAATTGACGACATCAAGAACATGCACTATGCCTTTAAGGAGATACACTCATGAAACATGAGAACAATCATCATTAAAAACAATAATATAATGAGAACCAACACAGAACATGATCCTAGATATCACAGTGAACACAAACGAAACAAGCAAAACCTCAAATATCACAATGAACTAACTCAAGCAAACCTTGACTAGTACAAAGACAAAGATACTTGTAGGTAGTACGACAATGCTTACCAAACAGACATGACTCAAACTTAAAAGATTCAACTGAAATCCAAAGAAAAGCCTGCTAAAGTTTGAGATGAGACAGGTGACCACAGCGGTAGTGCCAAAAAATTGAAGACTCCAAAGTGGACACTGAAAATGCCAATCCTCTAGATATCTCCTCACAAACCAACAGGTAAAAACCACGACCATACTGATGGTCCAAATTAATTCTTTCCATCTATAAATCTTGAAAAGTACAATGTAAAGAAAAAAGTCACGCAATAGTACAAGACTTTAGTGATGGCACTAATAAAAGTATGTTAACAGGAAAGTCAGGTACATATACAATTTGATCAAAGATATGTTAAGAAAAGGCTTGAACAGCCCCTTCCAAGACAATACACTGACAACCATCGACAATAGAAACAAAACAAATATTCAATAGACTAGAGGTGAGTGAACAGATCACAAGTATATAACATGTGTGTAGAAGTACTAGAGTCAATAATCCAAAAACTATCCTTACAAGTCAAGAAAGCACATGAAGTTGTGGCATAAGAGGCAATGACAGAGGATTGGTTTGCTTGTAACTAAAGGAATTTCTCATAATCAACCTGTGAGATATCACCACACCAGATGAAGACTAGTCACTAGGAGAGTTCTCTATGGTAGTATGCTTAGTCTAACTACAGTGATCACATTTGCGAGTTCCATGTCCTACCTTAGAATAGCAGCTCTACCACGTCCACGACCACAACTTCGAGAAGAAACTACCAAGCAAATTGGTCTAACAGAGAAGTAGGCACACCAGTAAAACACGTAATGCACAGACAAATATTAAGTATAGAGATGGAACAATATCAACACCAAATACATGGCCACAAACCAACGAGGCAACATTCAG
Source organism: Posidonia australis (assembly GCA_024699735.1). Classification (NCBI taxonomy): domain Eukaryota; kingdom Viridiplantae; phylum Streptophyta; class Magnoliopsida; order Alismatales; family Posidoniaceae; genus Posidonia; species Posidonia australis. The sequence goes on along the minus strand of JAMKQA010056775.1, from coordinate 2,094 downwards.
GCGAAACCCAGAGAGGAGCTTGGCAACAACCAAATCATTGTGATATTTAAGTGTCTTCGCATCAATGACAATCGATTAATAAATATCAAATTCGTCCACAAGCGAGCGAAACGAGGTGTAAAACTCCTAAACAAAATAATCTCTTTGTTGAACAGAGAACTTTTCATCTATCTCAAAGACACGAGATATGTTATTCTCATGACCATACATTTCCTTTAACATATCTCATATCTTTTTCGTTAGAGTCAAAAACATGACATCTAAGGCAATATTAAGTTCTATGTTGTTGACAAGCCATAACATAACTCTACAGTCAAAGGCAAACCAACTATCATAAGTGAGATCTTTTGTAATAGGCAGGTCATTGATAATGTGCTTCACTTTCCTGCACCAAGGAACATAATAAAGGCTTTTGACCACAATAGATAGTTGCTAACAATGAGTTTTATAGTGGAATCGTTGAGATTTCACAACCATGCATCACCAATGGTGTTGAAGGTAGGAAAAAAGGACATGGTGTACATTGTTGTGACGAACAACAACCACGAACACATAAACAACACTGATATCAATCATCAACGTAGAGACAGGCTAAGTCAACCTTGAATCACACACAAACAACACACATACAAGACATATGGATGCCCCACAAGAGAACAATAGCCCTTTTCACCCTTTTTACGTAGGGTACAACTGACGACACGAGCTGCAAGCCTGCCAAAAGGGAGAACCGATGGGAGAAGAGGGAGACACCGACAGTGTAAAGTGCCTGCCTAGTTGGTGATGCAAGAGGGAGACAGACCTGAGCCCGATGGCAGTGGCAATTGTGGAAGACGTCAATGACTACAGCAGTGGTGCTGGCCAACAACAGGATTCGGTAGGGTGGAGGGTGGCGATTAGGGTTTTCTCTTTTCTCAATCTTACTATAGTACCATGTTGAGATTAGAGAAAATGAATGGAATTATCTCATTCAGCAAAGGATTACACATTTATATAGCCTATAGTAGTTACATGGATATCTATTTACCCATATAACTTATAAGGGCCCGTAACACTAACTAATAACATATCTAACAATTTCCACACAAGCGTCAAGATGTAATTTTAAAGATTTATAAGATTTTAGAAGCAACAAAAGACACTCCTAACATATTTATTAACAGGAACATAAATTCATCGATTATACATAAAATAAAATTAGCTATTAACCCAAATGTCAATTAAAGTGTACATTGAAGGGCAAGAGAATGTACAAGAAACTACTTTACATTTGATATATTCAAAATAAGTGGATATTAAAGTGCCATGTAGTAATTTTATAAAAGATGCAATCAGAATGTACATCCAACCATGGAAACAAATGTCAGACAGTGTCGGCGAAATTTCGCCGACATGTATCGGTTTGTGTAGGTAGGGAAACGATATTGGCATGTATGTCGCGACTTACCTGATGTCGGACGACATTTCGATGGATGTCGATGGGTGTCGATGGATTTCTGTAGTTTTTTACTCAAACGCCCGATACGCCTTCCCTGCAAGTCAACAAAACTCTGCTTCAGCCACTCCCGTGATCTACTCTATCGACACTCGTGATCTGCCTGCTCCAGCCACTCCCGTGCTCTTTAAATTCAACAGTCAGTCGATCTTCAGACTCCAAGACTCCAGCCTTCTCCGCAAGTTGCCTCGAGCCCTTCGTCCCCAGCCCGTCGTCGTCCCGAGGCCGTCGTCCCCAGCCCGTCGTCCGCAACCAGGTGTCTTCACCGACGCCGATCTCTCTGCATCTCGCCGATCTCGTCCGCAACAGGTTTTTTTTTTGGGTAAAGACGAGTACAGTACCTGACTTTATTATGCCCATAGAAATATACCTGACTTTATAATTTATGCCCTGACTTTATTATGTCCATAGAAATATGCCTGACTTTATAATTTATGCCTGACTTTATTATGCCTATAGAAATATGCCTGACTTTATAATTTATGCCTGACTTTATTATGCCCATAGAAATATGCCTGACTTTATAATTTATGCCTGACTTTATTATTAAGTCTGTACTGTACAAATATGACATTACAAATATGCCTGACTTTATTATT
>JAMKQA010056774.1:0-18299 GCA_024699735.1 Posidonia australis | reverse complement strand
TATGACAATGATTTCAAAACTCTGTGCCCATAGCATATAGTTAGATCCATTTAAACGTTCAGATACACCCATAAACTGTCTAACCAGTAGTGGAACAGAAGAACTACTTGATGCGGCCATTTGGATAATCAACAACTGATAATATTTTTCAAGGGTGAACAGGACTATCCACCACAGGACAAGATTTTCCAAGACCGCTAACAGAGATGGACGGGACTATCCACCAAAAACAAACTTTACAGTTACTCACTAGAGATGCAGACTAGAAAGCATGGAAACAATCAGAGTTCCTACTAGGAACAGAAACCATCACACCCACGTAGGCAGAAACGGGATGTCACATCACAATCTGTCCCACCTCCTTCAACAGCCACGGGTCCACGTCTTCCTCTCTTCTCCAACTGCAACAGCAATGGCGAGGGGCTGTGTCATCTGCGGAGTGGAGATCACGGGACGGCGGGATGGCAGGGATGCGGAAGAGGAATGGAGATCACGGAGCTCGCAGACGTGCGGAAGCCACGGACGTGGAAGCCAGTGAAACCTGCGGGACGTGCAGGGACGCGGGACGGCGCGGGACGGGGGCTCGCAGACGTGCGGAAGCCACGGACGCGGAAGCTAGCGAAACCTACGGGACGTGCAGGGACGCGGGACGGTGTGGGACGGGGGCTCGCAGACGTGCGGAAGCCACGGACGCGAAACCTGCGGGACGTGCAGGGACGCGGGACGGCGCGGGACGTGCAGGAACCTTGCTCTGATACCAAGTTGAATTAGAGATTAGGGAAAGAAGCTAATTAGGTTTTGCATTAGAGTAGAGGGGTTTAAATACAATGCATAGTAAGTAAATGGATTTTGACAGGATCCATATACAACAGGATCCATTAACCTATACAACAGGATCCATTAACCTAACTTCTAACAATCTAAGGATGGTACTGAAGAAGAAAAATCTCATCGAATGTAACCCTAGTTTTCCAGAAGAAAAGCCATACCGCCTTTATCATAGGAACTTAAAAGGCTGAGTGAACGTAGGTTAATCAATTCATTAAATAACTATTTTAACAGTAAAAAGCCGCATTCTATTTGAAGCATTGCTGTGTTAATTAGCCTTGTTTTTAATTTAAATAAACCTACGTTCTGTTTAATTTAAATAAAACCGCGTTCTGTATAAATGAACCAAAGGTTCTGTTTAACAGTAAAAAAACACGTTCTGTTTTTTATTTAATTAAAAAGTTATATTTTTCATCAGTCCAACCTAAGATTGATTAAGGCTTACTAAGCTAATATAATGTTTGTGTGGTCGCTATTTGGGATAATAACCACGCTTGCATAGGTGCAGTAATATCCAATTTAAAGGGTGAGGGCAATCTTGTTAAACTGATAAATCCATTTCAGCAATTATAGCATGCTTAATCAAGCTAAACAATTTTTCAAGATTGTGTTACGAATGCACTCTTTGGTTCATGATGTAAAGTTCAGTGGATAAGGATGGAGAATGATTTATGGGCATTTTCTTTTACTATGATATGAGTGGAGAAGGGATTCCTCGTTAGTTTATAAAACAACTCTTTCCAACATTGAACAGCCATAAGCATGAGCTTCAGAGATTTTAGGCTTGCTCCCTCTCGGGACTATAGTATGTTTTTATTGTAGGATTGCACACGAGAGCATATTATTCTTTTTCCTTTTCTTTTCTAGTGCTTTAGCGAGATCTATAGGGTTCGGAGCATCAGGAAGAGAGGCACTGCCACAAAGACTGGCCTCATCAACTGATGCTATATCTTACTACATGTGCAAACCCCTTAGTCGAGATCTAGTCTCTTGGACATGACTCGCTCAGAGGCCCATCTTCCTATGAATGTCTACCACCAGACAGAAAGGAGGTTTTGTGGTCCACAACAGCCAATCTAGATTCTAGACTGATAGGCGCTTGGTATCCTAGCCCCTTCTTGTTTACATTCATTTTGAAACTAGTCACTCAAGCAAGAATCACTAACGGCCACCGAATTTCTCATGGGTTTTTGATACCCCTCTATCGCCCTTGATGCAATCATTCCATCATTGTGAAAACAACCTGCTTCCTTTCATATTCGAAGGGAGTCAAATGCTATTACAAATTGTATTCTTCTGTCAGTCTTTTCTTTGATTTTAGTAGTATTAGGTCAAAATCAAAAGGAATGGATGCTAACTAAAATGTCATACACGAATAAACATCCAGGTCACAAAGATAGCTCCTACCCTGAGATCAAGAAGCTTCACCACACAAAAAACAACATACTCGACAGAAACTACATTTTAACATTAGTATAAACTAAGAAACAATGATAAGAGCAGCAGAGCAAAGAGAGGAACGGCCTCCAAGAACTTAGACTCGCTTCCAGCTCAACAAGAAACACAATGCTCTCACTGCCACTTCCCCATATGTGCCCTCTTCTCTAAGAAAATAAGTTGGTTACTTACCAACAAAATGCAACTAAAACACAACCAACACCTACAGAGAAGAAGAGAAAATAGGTAACTAACTGGATTCGATAAACTAGTCTAATAAAATCATAATGGAAATTTCATGTAAGTAATTCCTGAACTTTCAGTTCAAAAAAACAATGCCCCTAGGAAGCACTTAGACATATTCAACATCAATGTGTTATTAGAACAGCAATCTTGAAAACTCTAACTATTATCAACACAAACTGGAATCACAACCAAGAAATTTGAATATGACCTACTTGTCTCAACAAAGCTAAACCGCTTACCTATAGATAAAACACACAAGTGATAGGCACCCAGCAAGGGCTCTCATTAACAGAAGTCCTCTTATATGTACTGGTCCGAACATTGGTTGCCCAGTCTTTCTCAACCAGATAAATGACAGGAGCAAAACAGTCGTACTTCTTATGAATATATTTTCAAACAATGGGATTCTTCTGACTGACAAATACAAAAAGTGAAGACGAATCAAAATCTAGCAAGGCCGGTAATCTTTGAAATAGAGAGTTAAGTCCATCAAGATTAAAATGTGTGACTAGTCTAAATTGGCCATATGATCATGTCCTCATATAGTCATGTCTGATGTGAAAATAAACACATGCACCATAAATAATTCCAATAATAAAATTTGAACATAACAAAGAAAAATATTGTCAATCCTATTAACAAACAGGATAGTTACCTCACCAATGTAATGATGTCATGAAAGGGATGTTACTAATGTCAAGAGAAAGTGAGTATGGCATTGTAGTATATTTGGCTAAATCACGTATTTGTCCTTACACCATATGTATTGGAGCTGTGGCTAAATAATATACTTTGTTTCCTTTTGTCTAATGTGAATATATTTGGTATATTTGGCTAAATATAATTTGTAGGGATGCTTGTGAAATTTGAATGAAAATTATGAAATCCTGATAAAGATTAATGGGGCATTGTATAAACAGTATGTGTATACCTCTGCCTATAGCGTAAGTATACTCTTTGTTAGTGTTAGCTATATGTCTTTAGATATATAGTTATCTCTTATATGGATATATGACATGGATATTCGTGCAAGGGGTAGACCTTATATATATGTAACACACATTGTTAAGCAATATACACTTTACATTTCTCTATTACATTCAACATAGTAACTGAGCACGGGAATATAAAACCTTAGCTGTCCTCTTGCCTCCCACTCTTAGTCGTCAACAAACAAGGCCTTTTTTCTGGGCAACCTGCTGCCGACCAGGGTCTTTTCCAGCCAAGCCGCCGCCGCCTCCTACTCCAGATGCCACTTCAACCACCCACTGGCTCGCCACCACCACCTCAGCCACCTTCGGGCATTGCTAGGCCTTATCCGTTGGTCCTCAGCCCATTTCCTGTGGCAATTGGCGGCCCAAACAGCCAGGCCGTCGGTCATTATACCATGATATAGGCTGCCTCTTCTATCCTTCTTCATGTTTTTGCATCTAGAGTTGTCGGTGTGCCCTCTATTTGCCCTAGATACTGAGATTTTGCCCTAAGAATGGGTTACTATAACTACTTTTTGTGTTTTTCTCAAGGTTGCAGCATTTTGGGCCTTACTTCTCCTATTTATTTGTTTCAATCAGACCCTATTTCATACTCATATGGCTTCTTTACGTGAGACGTTGATGAAAAATTTCTCCAAAATGTCCATCTAGCTCAATGGCAAGAACTTTTTTCCATGGTCATAGACATTTAAGACCTTTATTGGTATACATCGGAAAATAAGCCATCTCACAGTTGATCCCTAGATGCCAAGGACATTACTTATGAAGATTGGTTCACTGATGACCGTGTAGTTATATTATGGCTAGTTAATAGTATGGAGGAGGATGTATCTAGAGGTGTTGGCCAGAAAGATTTAAGATACTTTGTGCAATATATATAGACATGAAAAAATTATTGTACACATATGTGAGATGTATGAGCAGCTATTTACCCACCGTTAGGAAAAGCATTCCGTTCAAGAATTTTATGGTTCTTTCGGGTCCTTGCTGGATGAGTTGGAAGTATATTAGCTGTTTGTAGCAGACATATCAAAGTCGCAACAGTACCGAAAGGAACTAGCTGTAGCTATTTTCCTAACTAGACTCAATTTAACATTAACTTCTCAAATCCATGGTTCGATTCTTGGTGCAAAGACTCTTCATTCTTTTTAGTTTATCTTTTTTCATGCACTATGCATATTGACAGCTACTTCAACTCCAATTCCTGATCAGCAGCCTTAGCTATCTCTATCAGAGGTCATAAACGTGGTAGACCATCATTTGGAGGGCATAAGTTTCACAAGTATGATCACTGTGGTAAGACCAATCATGCATCAGATTGTTGTTAGAGCAAGTTTGACAAACCTCCTTGGACTAGACGTGTGACTTTCTCTCAGGCTGAATATGAAAAATTTTCTTTAACTCCAACACAACCAACCCACTACCACTGCTGCCTATGCATTTTCCTTATACTGTTCTATTAGCTTCTAATTATAATTCCTAAATTATCGACTCTAGGGCATCCTTACATACGTCTGGTACTCGTAACCTTTTCACTTGACTTTCCTCTATTCCGATTGCTAATGGTCGCCATTATTCAATCTTTAGGGAGGATGTAGTTTACATTACTTCTCATATTACTCTTGATAAAGTCATTTATGTATTTGATTTTCTAGTTAATTTACTTTCCATTAATGCTATTATGCGACGACTTTCCTATTTTGTCACCTTTTATCTCTATGGTTGTACTTTTTAAAACCTATAGACGAGAAAGAGGATTGATTTAAATCGTGAGCATGGTCACGATATCTAAATGCTGGTTTGGAATGATATACCTAGTAGATTAGCATTCATTGCCACTACTATAAAGTCTTCCTTGTTGTAGCATTGCCATATTGTTCATCTGTTACACAAAACTCTTCAACAATCACTTCTTTAGGTTAAAGTTAAGCCTTTGTTTGTGAGTCTTGTTAATTAGGTAAACACCATTGTGCTACCTAATGAAAGTAATTAGGTAAACACCATCATGCTACCTAATGAAAGTAATTTTAGCCTCCTTCACAATGTCGAATTCTGATAGATTTCAAAGTAATGGAAACAGAAACGAAGAGAGAGTTGCTAGATCTAATAATCCAGGATGATTACATAAATATTCTATCAACAATGAAAGACAGAGAACAGAATGTAAGTACTGTGAAAAGAGAATGATAAGTAAATTAAAGCAACACCTTGTTAATAAATACAAGTCATGTCCAACTATCATTCATAATGAGTTGAGAAATTTATTAAAGGACACAAAATCTAAAAAAAGTGATAGGAGGAAAAGAGAAGAAAGATTCAAGAAGATTCAATGATTTCAGAAGTGTCCCTCGTACCATACTCATATAATAATATAGTTTATCCTTTAGAATGTCAAACTTAGGAAGAAAGAGACACCTATAGGAGAGCTATAATAGAATCAAAATATGAAGAATGACATAGAAAACAAATTTAGAGATTTCATGGTTCTGGAAATGTTTCTCGTAATAAGGGAAATGGAAGTGGATGTGGCAGTGCTAGTTGTAGTGCATAAAAAGATAAAGATCAAGGTATTGTAGGAATGTTCAGAATGTATAGTCAAAGATATAACAATCCAGATTCAGCAACATAAAGAAAAGAAAAGTCCAAGCAGAAGACTATAAAGGACATATTTGGGAATGCAAGAGAGAAATTGGTCAAGTTGTGACCAAATATATATTTTCAACGTTATTCCTGCGAATAGTATAAAAAGACCGTATCTGAAACATATGCTTGATATAACAGCTAGAAAAGGTATAGGAGTAAAAACACCAACTCATTATGAAATAATGAACAAATACCTCAAATCAGAGAAGGAAGAGTTAGAAAGTAACATCAACGACTTCAAACGACAATAATCGACCTATAAAACTACTATCATGTGTAACGATTGGACAAGTACCACTAGAAAATAAATCATTAATTTCATAATCTACTGTGATGACTGTATAGTTTTTTTAAAGTCCATTGATACTTTAGAAATCATAAATACCTGTAAAAGTAAATAATAGAAGTCATTAAGGAAGTAGAACCATCAAATGTGGTTTCGATTTAAAAAGGCTAGTGAAAGAATCATGTCTAAGTATCCTAGCTTTTGGACGATATGTGTTGTTTATTGTATTAATCTGATACTTAAAGACTTTAGAAAGACAAAGTTGATAGTGAAGACAGTTAAGAAAGTAAAAGTTGCAACAAACTTTATTTACAACCATTCCTATTTATTGACTTTTATGAGGTCACTTAAGTATTGTAACAGTAACCATGGTTCCAAAAATCGACATGTGACATGTGTCGGTTTGGCAAAATAGGGAAACAACATGTATAGGTAAATTAAGGATTAATGGATTTCGATGGAGACATTGGCTACGTGTCGGGCTAGTCGACCGACACTTGGGATTTTTTAAAGCACTGAAAACATGTGTCATCCAACACTCCTAGTTTTCTATATCGACACAGATGAATTCCTTTACTTTCTACTGCACTCATGAGCATCCTTCTTCCAGTTGTCTACTACACTCTTTTTTCAGTGTTTTCTACTCTTCTTTTTTACCATCTACTAGCTGTTACTCCGTCTTTCCATTGTTGAAGATTTTTTCCCATTGTTGAAGCTCTCTCTTCCCTCTCCTTCAAGGCCAACTGCTTCTCCATTCTTTCCTCCTCCTTTTTCTTAAGGTAAATAGGTTATACACTTATATCTCTTGGTTTTATAACAAATTTCATGCTCTTTTTTTTGTTTTGTTTTTGTTTTTGTGTAGATTTAAATATTATATTTAAATCTTAGGTACTAACACTTACATCTTTTGTTTTGATGTAGATTTTAGGTATATTACATAAAACAACTATAAAAATACATAGATCTTTGGTTTTCGTATATAATATTTTTTATTTTTTCATTTTTTTTGTATTTTAATGTTAATAACTTGATATTACATAGATCTAATCCAATAAAGCTAAAATCTAACATAAAATTCTATAAAATCATTAAAAATCAGTAAATAAAAAATCAGTAAAATATTTATAACTTCAAAAAAAATCACAAATTTAGAATATTTTGTAAATAATTAAAAAATCAGGAAATTATTGAAAACTTTGAAAACAATTCAGATATTTCATAAATAAGTTAAAAATGAGGAAAATAATAAGAAGTTGAAAAAATGAAAATATTTTCGAAATTTTGCAGAAATTCAGATATAATATTAAATGTACAAATTATTAAATAAAATATCTCAAAAACTTGTAAAAATCATAGAAATAAAAAAAAGGAAACATGTTTTAAATGCATGAGTATTTTTTTCATATAATTAAACTTATTTAACTTTTTGTTTTTAGTCTTCACAATGTCAAGTTTTAATGAATATCAAAGTAATGGAAGTGGAAATAAGGAGAGAGTTGCGATTTGATGATCTAGGATGGCTGTGTGGATATGTTATTAATAATGATAAATAAAAAACAGAATATAAGTGCTATGAAATGAAAATGATGAGTGGAAATATTACAAGATTGAAGTAACACTTTGTTGATAAATACAACAATGTCAACAAGTACAGGTCATACCTAACAGTCGTTTGTGATAGATGAAAGAGTTACTAAAGGACACAAAATCCACGAAAAGTGATAAGGACAAAAAGAAATGAAAGATTAAAAAAAATTTGTTTGATAAAGGAGAGCATGAGTCCATCCGCGTAGCAGATTCAGATAATGATACAGTGTATTCTCTAGATTATTAAACTCAAAAGAGAGATACATGTATAAGAGAGCTATAATGACGTCAAGAAAAGAAGAATAACTTATAAAGTAAATTCAGAGAATAGTTCTAGAAGTGTCTCTTATAATAGGGGAAGTGGAAATGATAGTGGTAGTGTTAGACAAGCAAATGTTATAACAAACTTCATTTACAACCACTCTTACTTATTGACCTTTATGAGGTTACTTGAGTGTTATAATAGTGACTTGATTTGACTTAAAATTACTTGATTTGCAACAAATTATATTGTTCTCCAATTAATGATGGATAAAAGAAGCGAACTAAAGTACATGTTTAATTTACAAGTGTGGTATAAATATCATGAAAGTAACATTCCAATTGATAGAAGAATAAATTCTATAATTAATAGTCAAATTTTTGATAAGATGCTTAAAAGGTAGTGAACATAATGAAGTCAATTTTGAAGATCCTTCGTTTAGTGGATGGTGATATTGATAAAAAATACTATGAATGATGCAATATACAGATCTTTAAAGGGATACTTGAAGATTATCGAAGAAAAATGGTCTAAGATGCTTCTTTACTCTTTGCATGAAGCTAATAAGTAATTTAATATATAGATTCATATTTGTTATAATTACGTTTATATTATAATTAGCTACTTAATGACTTTTCTTTGTCAATGTAGCATACTATCTGAACTCGTAGTTCCAATATGATCATGAACTCAAAAATCGTATTGATTTACTAGCTTATAAGAATGATGTCAAAGAAATTAGAGTTAAATGTAGACATTCAAATATAAGCTTTCAATGAAATAAAATACTTTAGGAATCAAATGTTAGGATTTGGAGATCCTCACACAATTTGTGGTCATAATACGATTAAAAACATGGCTAATGATAGAAAGACCAATATTGAAAGCATGGTTCGTAACATCGAGACGTGTCGGCGAAATTTCGCCGACACATGTCGGGATCTCAAATAGGCGAAACAACATACGGAGGAATATCTCCGTTTACTGAATGTTTTTCAAAATTTTCAATATTATCCAGATTTTTTAAATTATTTATAAAATATTATAAATTTCTGTTTTCTTTTAAAGTTATAAATATTTTACTGATTTTTAATGATTTTATAGAATTTTTAAGTTAGAGTTTACCTTTATTAGTTTAGATTTATCATTTTTAGGTTAGATCTATCATTTTATTAAGATTAAAATACAAAAGTAACATAAAAATAAAATAAAATACGAAAGCATAAAAATAAAACATGAAACCATATGGATATACAAAAGATGATGAATATAAAAGATCAAAGATGAATATAAAGACAAATAAATAAAATACTGATAAATAAAACATAACTTTAAAAATAAAAACAGAAAACTAAAATTAATGTAAACCATAGTAATGAACTAATGATACCATCCTTTCTAATGTAAAAAACTTATCATACTATCCTTTCAAATGTAAAAATAAACACAGATTAAAAAAAACACACGCACCCTTTTTTTTCTCGCATGCACCCTTTCTTTTCCTTTCTTTTTCACGGCAAGCTGTCGTGCGGAGCGGGAGAGCATGGGAGGCACGGAGAGCACGGGACGCTGCGACAAATCCCGCAGACGCACGGAAAGCACGAACAAGAGTCGACGGAGGGCTCGCACAAGCTTCGGAGGGCATGGGAGGCTATGGATTTGCACAGAAACAGACAGAGGGCTGCGGGAGGAGGCACCGGAACAAGCGGAAGGCACGGGAACAGTCGGAGGGCTATGGATCCTGCAGAGGCTGGCGGAAGCGGGAACAGGCGGAGGAGGCTGGCGGCATAAGCTGCCGTTTCGTCCGTCCGTGTCGATATTTGAAGGTAAGTGTCGGTCGACCCGTGTTTTTACAGTGTTGAAATTTCCGTCTTTCTTTCGACACACACGACACGCACGACACACCACCGACATACTCACAAACATACAGTAAACGGAGATATTCCTCTGTATGTCGTTTCGCCTATTTGAGATCCCGACATGTCGGCGAAATTTCGCCGACACGTCTCGATGTTACGAACCATGGCGACGAGTGAAGGTGGGTTAGAGTTATGGTTTGGCTCTGGATACCACGTTGAGTTATTATCTTATTCATTCAATAAGTTGACTCCCACACAAATATATATGAGAGCCTCCAATGGTTAAATGGATAAACATGTAAGGATTCATATCAATAATTACTTTAACAGTTTTTTAATCCCTTAAAGTCGATATTGGATAGTTGATCACTAGCTCATTCTTACTTCGATGTTTTTTGAGCAATTGCCAATTAATTCCCATCAAACAATATAAAACCTTGGGAAGAAACTGTATGCTAAGGTCAGCCTTTTCGTCTTGACACATGGAGGATAATAGTTGTATTAATTATTCAATACATGTTTCATTTTTTTATGGCAATGTATTAGTGTTTGATTAATAATGAAATAGATTATCACACTCTCCTGTGTCAAATTTGATTCTTTGCTTTACAAATACAGTGGAATTCAATTGTTGCTAAATGTATGTAATATATTATCCTACCTCTAATTGGTCATTTACAACTAATAATAGAACCCATTTTAATTAATTTTCCACGAGGATCATTTCATGATTGAGAGATACGAATCTTGTTAATTATGTAATAAGTTTCAAAGAATCGTCATGGCTTGAAGTTCACTTTAATATCTATCTCAAGATGTGAATATTTAAGAGGCAAGTTTTTGGGGAACGATGACATGGTGATGGTTAGGTTTAAAAACTTATGTGGAAATTTTTGGAATTTTCCATAGAAATGAAAAGCAAGAATTAAATGCTAGACCTTCCACTTTTACATGTTTTTGAGAGATAATGCTAGACCTTTCGCAAGTATGAGTTTTCTACAACCAAACAAATCATAAGACAAAAACAGTTGATTTCCAAAACCTATGCCACAAGTTACTCCTTCTGTTCATCCAGCCTTGTTAATTCTCTTTTAACTTATCTCCTTGATAAGAGTTCTTGTTATTTTAATTTCCGTTTGTTTTAAATTAAATCACTTTCGACTGCTGAAAAAGGAAAGAACAATCATTTTCTTTGTTGTTCATCACAGTAATATACGCTCACACTTTCGCAACCACTGAAGTGTTTCACCCAAAGAGAACTTTAGAAAGGGCACTAACCAGAAAAGATATTTGTGATGACTTCCATTATGGTGTAGATTGTGGAGGCTGAAGCCATGCACAAGAAACCAGAATATCTAGACCCACCCCAAGTCCACAGAGCGAAATGTTCAAGTGGAGCGACCTCTATTTCATTATCAGGCTCCGTTAAGGTTGATTCCTGCAGATAAAGAATTCGTTGAGAAAAGTGCTACCGTTTCCATCGTTATAACACTGTCATATAGTCATATTTTATACAAGAACACCTGCTATAAAACCTTGTCGACAAAAGAGCCGATTTCAATTGACCCCTCTGTCCAAAATGCTAGAGACAAACAATGGTAATACCATCAAAACGGAGAAGTCCAGCCGTAAAACAACAAATTACTCGTTTCCAACCAGAATCGAACAATTGGGCTTATAGTAATTTTCACCTAATCAATCTCACGGAACATGCGTAGAATCAAAGGAGAAAAAAAAGAGGCAATTCCAGACCTTGGGTGGTTTGATTCTCCGCTTGGGGTCGGGATGGGAGACGGTGGAGAAGAAGCTGCTGTTCCTTTTTTCGACTTGGGCCTCAATCTCGACGTCGAGACCCAGGAGAGGAGAGGAGACCGAGGCTGGTTCTCGCGGATTGTGGTCGCGGGATGTGGAGCTCATCAGCTGGATGTCGATCTCGCCGCCTGGTCCACCATCTCCTCCGTCGATCTCGCTTGACATGATCAGCGTCGTCGCTACGCTCAACGCTGGTGACCTCTCTCTCTCACTCTTCGTACTTTAACAATGTCAATTGCCATCATCACTGTTTTAAGGAACATGTACAGAAAATTATATATCATATGTTGGACAATTCTATCAACACGTGGGTATACTTTTTCACTGTTGGGTGTCGATTCTGTATTTTTATTTACAAAATAAAAATAAAAATGTAGTTATATTTCCAAAAAAACCATATCGATTCTAACAGATTTTCATGTTACCATCAACTTTAAAACAAAATAGATGTTCTTATTAGAGGCTTTTGCACTTTAATTCCACTTAATTATCTCTCTCTCTCTGTCTCAAGGATTGGATGGTAACTGACAATCTGTGAACCTTTCTCCATCTGTATTCAGTCTTTCTTGCTGAGTTGAATCAATAAAATCAGACTATGACCATTCCCCTCCACAGAAGGATCTGCTTATAATAGACTCTAGCATGTTTGTCCTTTTTTTTTTATTTTTCTACGCAAAATGTCCTTACTACTTGAGTACTTCCTATTCTAAGCTATACAGTTTTTTTTTTTTTTTTTCATTTTTTAACGTACGTGATGGTTGTGGAGCCACAGCACTCTGCAATTCAAATGTTGGAGTATGGTAGAAGACCACCACAAGAAACAAAAGCAGGTGGCACATGGTAGTTCAGACAAACACATACTGCAGAAGCAAAACAAACTGCTAGCAAATAAATATGCGATAGCAAACTAACATAACAACAATTAAAGACAAGAAGGCAGCAACCAGATGTGAAGCAATGAAGACGTCAAACGATTGAAGGCATGCCACATCAGACAAGTAGTCAAAACCGAAAGTGAAGCTTGAACCACATAATCACGGTCGTCGTCTGCAGCTTCTAGATGTGCCCAGGACCCTGTCCTCCTCCACTCTCCTCTGCCATTAACGCAACCCCAACAGTTGCCTCACGAAAGCTACTCAACCGCTTAAGATTTGCAGCGATCACAAACTTATCACTCCTGCATCATCCTTGAAATTTCCAATCTACCAAACAGACGTAAAGAAAGCATCGTGAATAACATGGTTAGTGGAGAAGGCAATATTCTTAAAAATCAAGTTATCCGGGTGAAACCCAAACGTTCCAACGTACAGCTATAACGAAGGTATTCCAAGTAATTAGGTTAATGCTAACATTTTCAAACTTTATCAAAGAGAAGATTTGATCGTGCTTCTCCATGTGTAGTCCTGATATGTTTTGAAAAATTCTTGACATCCAGACTGAGACGAACTTCATCTAGCACGGGCGCTAGAGAAACCCTCATTTCTGATTTTTATGAGGGGAATCCTATAGGAACCGATCTCAATTTTTAAAGTGGCTAAATTAACGTTCAAAGGTAAATTAAAAAGAAATTCCAAATATGTCTAATTAAGGCGCATTCAAAGATTTAAGTGAAGAGTGCTTTCCAATTCAATGCCAGAGAGAGCGTGAAATTACCCTTGACCAACCTGGTTTTGAGAGATTAACATTAGTGAGGATTTTATCATGTGTGGCTAATCAAGTGAAAATCTTGAATTTAGAAGAGAGGCAAAATTTCCAAAAGGAATTGGTAAATTTTATCTATTGTCACCATCCAAAACAAAATCACATAACAACTATAAACGGTGAGATTCTTATTAGCAGTCAAATCCCAATATATGGTATAACTTTTGTCATTGAGAGTAGTGTTCCTCACAAGTTTCTTATGTAGTTACTAGGATGTGTGTCCATTGTCAAATTTGTGAGCATCTTAAATACCCTATATTGACTTACTATCAAAGCTTCAATCGTAGTTCTCTTGCCTCCCTCGTTGTAAATCTTGCTCAAGGAATTGGTCAAAAATCACATTTGTGGCATCCTAATAGTGGAGCTACATATTAGTGACTAATTCACTTGCTAATCTAGAAATTTCTTCTAATTATATTAGTTAAGATGAAATGCAAATGGGTAATGGATCACGTTTGTACATTGCAAATGTAGGAAATTCTTCATTTAATTCTACACATTCATCTCTTCATATGAAAGATATCCTACTTGTCCAAGAGATTACCAAAAAACTATTAATTGGACATAAATTTGCCAAAGACAACCATGTTTTCCTTGAATTTTACCCATACGATTTGTATATGAAGGAAATTCCATTAGGAAAACTAGTTCTCCAATGCAAGGTTGAAAATGATGGACTCTATGATATGGAGCTTTCTTCTAATAAACAAGCACTTGCTCGATCTTCTCCTTCTACATTCTTAGTTGAGAAAGCCCCTTCAAATCTCTGGCACTCCAAACTTGGACATGCCAATGTGTCTATTGTTCAGTATGTTCTTAAAACAAGTAATCTTCCTTTTGTTTCCAATAAAGCTTCTACCATCTGTGAAGCATGTATGCAAGTTAAGCCTAAAAGAGTCTCTTTTCCTTGTATTGGTAGAAGCAGCCCTCATCCATTTGATATTGTTTTCGTTGATGTTTGGTCCTCTCCTATTGATGGACACAATTATTATGTTTCCTTTCTTGATGATAATACAAAGTATTTGTGGTTGTTTCTCATCTCTTAAAAAATCTGAAGTATATTATGTTCTCATGTAGTATTTTTCTACATTTATTAAAAACCAAACTAGTGTCACAATCAAAGCAATTCACTCAGATTGGGGTGGGGAGTATAGAAACTTCCATGTTCTACTTCAAAATTGGGAATTCAACATAGAATCTCTGCACCCTATACTCCTTAGCAAAATGGTTCTATTGAAAGAAAACATAGGCATATTGTTGAGCTAGGATTAGCAATGCTTGCACATAGTAGTATTCCTCTTTCCTATTGGAATCATGCCTTTTACATTGTTGTCCACATTATTAAATTCATAACCCTCTCCAGTTATTGGAAATGATTCACTACATTTCAAATTATTTCATACTAAACCTGATTACAATTTGTTCAAGGCATTTGGGTGTTGATGTTATCCTTGTTTGTGCCCTTATAATTCAAACAAACCACAATTCAAATCCTTTAAACATGTTTTCCTTGGTTTAAGCCCTTTTCATAAAGCATTTAGATGCTTAGATCTTCAAACTAATAAAATAAGAATCGTTAGAAGTCTGGTGTTTGATGAATCTAATTTTCCTTTTCAATCATGTTTTGAACTCTCGTCAACTTTTGATTCTGTATCAAATTTTGCATCAATGCCTTCCTTTTCTGTCCCTACTTCTTTACTTCCCATTAATGGTTCTGAAAGTCTTTCTTTTATTCCTTCAACTTCAAATTCTAGTAATGCTCATGCCTCTATTGATGATTCTACTAATGATTCTATCTCAGCTTCATCTTCTAGTCGTAATAGTATGCCTTCTTTTGAGTCTTTAATTAATTCCCAACCTTATACATTTTGTTTCTTCTCAACTTTCTACTAGAAATCATCCAATGGTCATTAGGTCAATGAATGGTATTCCTAAAAAGGAATTCTACTCTTCGACAATGCATACTCTTTAACTCTAGTCACTCATCTTCAGACAACTAAGCCTACTTGTTACACTCAAGCTTCTAAAGGTGCAAACTTAAAAGTTGCCATGAATGATGAATTTGATGCCTTGGTTAAGAACAAAATTTGGATTTTCGTTCCAAGGACTACTACTATGAATGTTATAGGCTATAAATGGGTTTTTTAGAATCAAAAAGAAGGTTGATGGTAGTGTGGAAAGATATAAAGCTAGACTTATTACTAAAAGATTTCATTAAAGAGAAGGAGTTGATTTTGGTGAAAGCTTTAGTCCTGTGGTTAAGCCTATTGGTGTTATGTAATGATCCAGATTTAGAAATGGTGTTTTGGCCAAATATTTTCATGGAGTTCTGAGTCGTTAAACTCTGGGTGTCCTGCGTTTAGTGTGAAATACAACCCTAGTAGCATGCTACGCTTGGATTGATGGGTTTCTGATTTTTTTGGTGTTAGGTGGTTGTGGTGTTATGCTGGTCCTTGTGGAAGTTTTAAGGGTTTGCTCTGTGCTCTAGTGGCATCTTCTTCTCTGTTACATGTTTGTTAGCTGGGATGCTCTAGAGGGTCGACACGGATTTGCGACTTTCTTCTTCTCTATTACTGTCTTTGTTCTGGCCCATCTGCTCACAATTTCCACCTTTATTGGGTCTACCTTGATGCTTTCTTCTGAGATAATATGTCCAAGGAAGACAACCTCCCCCGGTTAAAACTCACACTTGGAGAATTTGACGTACAACTGATGTTGCCTTAATGTCTCTAGCATGGTTCTCAAGTGTGTTTGATGAGTCTCTATATCCGGAGTTTATATCAATACATCGTCCTTAAAAACTACGACGAATTGGTCCAAGTAGGGCTTCAATACCCTGTATCATGCATCATCCTTGGCCTAGACACTCTGCTATAACTCTCTTCTTGGCACAATTTATCATGGCTGAATGCTATGCTAACTAGTCTATCCCCAGCATGACATTATACTCGTGCATATTCATCAGAATGAGACTAGCCTCAAAATCTTTGTCTCCAAGTTGAATACTGACTGACTGCAAATATTGCGATGTCAGGTTGTGTTCTCCTAATGGAGTCACCACATCAAGTTGAAAATCCAGCCTAGTTGGTCTGTCTCCAACCTTAGCTGCAAATGACTCAGAAATAGCAGAAAATGAACTTCCCAAGTCGAATAAGACTCTGACCATTCGATCAGCCACAACAAAGGATTCTAACATTCACACACAACATAACCACAATATCATTATAAATAAAGGTGCTAAGTACATAAGATCCATAGTACAGCACCCTCACATACATATCTATATTATTTGAGGAAGGGTTCTAGGTTCATAGAAAGTTCATATTACATATATATTACTACTCCCTTCCCTACATAATGCTTCTGAAGAACTGTTATCAGAAAAGGTCATAGGGAACACTTTCCCTCTAGTGGGTCGGCAAGGTGCATCTTTGGTTGGCTTCAGAACAGCTTTTCTTTTTATGTCCGGTCTTCCCACAACAGTAACATACTGTGTGGTCCAAAATCTGTTGCTGGTGCCTACATTGTGCGACAACGTGTCCCAACTGTCTACAATAGTAACAAATCTTCTTTTCTGAGCCACCAGACTGACTCTGCCTTACTACTTCTAGCACCCCCAGCAGTCCTATGCCTCTCAGGGGTAGAGTTGGTGCGCTCCTTCCTTTTCTTTCTAGAATTCCCAAAAGTCCTAGAACTCGATGCTCCCAAAGAAAAAGGTCATGATGTGGAGTTCCTTTCTTCTTCCTTGGGGTGTTCTTCCAAAAACAGTTCCCGGTTGTCCTCATTCTGTGCTGCCATGTGTAACCATGCCGGCGAGAATGGCAAATTATGTAAAAGTCGGCAAAGTCACGGCAAAACAACAAAATAAATATGCAAATGCAGGAGTCGCCACCTAGTCTATTAAAATGAAAGACGAGGAAAACCATATAAAACATGCAAATCATGCAGTGGAAAAGCAGGTCATGAACCAGAAAACATAGGTAAGGATCCCTGTTACGCACGAGGAAGGTATTAGGCACCCTCGTGCGCCCGATAAATCGGTCTTCTATTGGTTTCTCTATTGCTTAGGAAATGTCGACTTTTCAACCTTTGCTTTGCGCCCGAGAGCGATATGCCATGCCATGCTTGTGTGTGGTGTCTAAAATATGAGTGCATGATGTGTAAGGGTGTGTCCTAATGCTCAGAAATATCGCTCTCATATCAGGTCAAGGGTCGATGCAAAGATATTGCATAAATAAGATCATGGATCTAATATCTTGAGCGATTTATCATCCTTGCTTTGTTATATGCCAAATGCAATCTAACATGCATGGAAAAGGCTAAAAATAGAGTTATGCCTTCCTGATATGTCAAGGAAGAAAACCAGCGAAAACTCAGAAACAAATCAAATCGAGAAAGCAATGCTAAAACCATACAAAAACCTACTGTATGTGTGACCGTGTCGGACCCGGAGGGAGGCGGGAGAGGGATCACAGCCATGCCAATGGATGGCGAAGGCGCAAGGATAAAAGAAAAAGAAAAGGGGAAGGAGTCGCCACCTAGTCTTTTAAGGGAAAGACGAGGAAAACCACAAAAGGATGAATGCATGCATGAGATGCAGATAGGAAGGCTGGATGTCTGCTAACCAGAGAATGGGTAAGGATTCC
>JAMKQA010056773.1:0-14219 GCA_024699735.1 Posidonia australis | reverse complement strand
TGTGTCCTAATGCTCAGAAATATCGCTCGTGTGCCAGGCCAAGAGTTGATGCAAGAGTATTGCATAATAAGATCAGGGATCTAATATCTTGAGCGATTTATCATCCTTGCTTACTATATGCCTAAATGCAAGCTAAGATGCAGAAAAACTGCTGAAAACAGAGATGAGCCTTCCTAATGCAACAAGGAAAAAAATCAGATGAAAACCCAGAAGCAAAAAACATTTGAAAAACGTGCTGTGTGCTACTGAAAACAGGATACTGCACCTGTTTGGTGCGCCAAACTAGTGCGTCAGTCTGGAGCGCCACCTATGTGCGTCTAGGTGGGCCAGGAATGTATGCAGAGGCAAAATAGAAAGCCAGGCAAAGCAAAACATCAGAGGATGCACTCTGGAAAAGCATGCAATAGAAATCATTCAGGAAAACTCAGAAAACAAGTTTTAAACGATTTAAAAATGCAAATGCAATGCAATGACCTTGAGCTCAAGGGCCTGAAGCCTCACACAAGATCCCATCTATCTGAACTAGATGCAGAAAACATGATTCAGCCAAGCCTCTGGATCATGGACTGATGCACATGATTCTCACAAGGGAGTAAAGTGCAATCAGTCTACCAGATTCAGCCTGGAGCTGAATAACAAAATAGAGAAAACAAATGAAAAACAGTTTGATTGAAAGCTGAAAAACATGCAAGTGGCATCTCAGCAAACCAGAGAATCAATCGGAAAGAAACAAGCTCAAAACTCTGCGATGAAGCCATGAAAGTATGGTGCTGAATGCAAGTGCTCTGATCTCTGGCCAGTCTGGTGCGCCTGCTGAGTGCACCAGACTGGTGCGCGGGTTAGGTGCGACAGGGATATGCGCCCCAAAGATTCTGGATTAGACTGTGACCAGAACCCACCCAGTAGAGATATCTGGGGGGTTTATGCAAGTGCTAAAGGCTCATGCCATGATAAAAACCGGAAAACATGCTGCGAGTGCATAGGGTCAAGAATCACCATGAAAACAAAGCATTTGAAACCAAGGCAAGTGAATGGATTGATGCATGAAAATGTGTGAAATACTTAAGAACAAGCATGATCTGGATAAAACGAATCAAAACATGTGTAAATGTTGATCAAATGTGCATGCTTCTACGTGCAAGAGCATACATGGTGCATGGTAAAAAATATTAAACTTGGAACAACAACACATGTAGATTACATGCTAGAAGTGCAAACATTGATTAACATGGAGATTATTTGCATAGAAAGAACAAGCATGATATCATGAAAAACATCATAAACATGGAATAACACAGATTATTCGTAGAGTTTTAAGCATGCTTTATTCAGTTCTAAAATGCCGTCAAGAAATTAAAAAGGGGAGGCAAAATGCCTACCTCACGATGTGTTCCTTCTTCACGATATCAGAGATAAGAAAACCTTTGTTGCTTTGGAAGGCTCTAGGACGCAAGGAGATGCTCCAGGGAATGAAAACAGGCTGCTGGACTGGTGGAGAAGCTCGTGCAAAGGTCGGGTTTTAGAGTAGAAAATGGCTGGGTGCAAGGATTTCTACTTAGAATTCTCAATTCTCAGGATTTCGTCCTCTTCAAAAGGGTGCCTATGGGGGTCCTTTTATAGGGAGCTCTCAGGGATGAGTTACGGGTATAAGGAGGGTCTCGCAGATGAAGAGCCTAGAATATTCCATGGCACATTCGCTGCTGGAAGTAACAGCCAAGGAAGGTGGAAAGCCAGCAGCCGTAGCCTGCGCAGCGTTGTGCGCCAGGAATGTGCGCTGGCTAAGTGCGCCACCTATGTGTGCTAGGGAAGTGCGTTAGGTTGATGTGCTAGGTTGGTGTGCTGGGTTGGTGTGCTAGGTAGGTGTGCTAGCTAGGTGCTCTCCCCTATTGGTCTGGTTTCTAAATGGGTTGCGGGCTTGCTATGGGCTTAGAGATTGGTCCAAGGGTCAGCCGTATCCAAAGCTACAATTGGAGCCTTATCAATGAGTTACCTCAAAATCAGGGTGTCTACAGTTACATTAACCGTGGCCCTCATCTTCCTAGCCGTCGTGACCCTCATCTTTCTAACCGCCACTACTCTCGTCTTCCAACGATGCTCACAACCATAAGCTTCTTCCTTTCGTTAATGCTACCACCACCACTGCACCTTTTCTTCTTCTTTTTCTTCATCATCATCATCATCATCTTCTTCTTCTTCTTCTTCTTCTTCTTCTTCTTCACCATGGAACTCCCAGTAGCATCCGCAACTCTCCTCCTTACCTCCCCCCTCCCCCTCTCTCTCTCTGTTGCCCTCTTCCTCCCTCTTTGGCTTGGGCTTAGATTTGTTGGTAGGGGCATGTCGGGCATAGTGACTCCATCGATGCATTACTGTGGAGGGGCATTGTGGGTTAGTTGGGTGAGTGATGGGTCATGGCCCTCGAGTGATACGGGTGTCGACAGGTGACTTGGGTGCACGATCATTGGGTTGTAGGTCTGGTTGGTGGTGAAAAGGGATATTGAGGTTTGGTTAGCTAGAATATAGTTACTGTCATCCCCTTCCTCTGTGCTGAAAGCCAAAATGCGTGATATTTAATTAACCATGCTTGCCTACCTTGTACTCGCCTCTTGTCATGTTATGCTTGTAGTATTTTTTTTATACTTTGTTCTATTATGCCCTTGTTGTGCTTTGCTTTTGTTTGTTGTGCTTGTGTATGCCTGTTGTAGTGTTCTTGCAATGCTTGTACATTATATATATGTGTGTATGCCTAGCCTGTATGCCATGCTGTGACTGTGCCTGCAAGTTTTGCTTTGTGGCCCCCTTTTATGTGCTTGCTATTGCTGTGCCTGCATGCTTTTGTATGCTATGTTACTATGCTCATACGTGCCTACTGTCATTTATTTGTTTTCCCTCTAACTAAATTTTTGTGTTTCTACTTTCATTCTAATCCCGTGCAGTCAGGCGAGGGATATCGTGCTTCCAACAAGGGTACAACAAGTGATTTTGGGCCTTCGGTCTCTTTTGAGGTATGCTTGATCTTGCTCTAGCCTACTTTCTACTTTCTAGACATCTAATTTTGAATTTGAGACACTAATTCATTTCAACCATACACTAATTTTTTTAATAGTTAATAGTTCAATCACATCACAAACTTAATTGAAAATTTTTATTATAAAAAAATAACTATATTATATCGATTAACTTGTGTTGAGATTGATTTTTTTCCCTATATTATATCATAAGACTTTTGTTGAGATTTATTTTTTTTCCATTGTAACTATTCCTTAGGAAGATGGATTGTGATTTCTTCAAGGATAGAAGCTAGATGTATAAGTACAAGAACGGACATGAACAAGTTAATAGTCCATTTATTATTGGATTTGATTGTTTTCTTGATTTTGCATATTGAAAGACCATAGATGGAGGGTCACAAATCTATTGTCCTTGTAACAAGTGCGAGAACAAGTTCTTTTATAAGAGGAACACTGTCAAACTCCATATCTTGAAAGAGGGATTTATTCTGGGCTACAATACTTGGACTTATCATGGTGAATCTCAAAAGAGGCCTAGATAGAGTGAGACCATAGTCAATGAATTAACATGTGATATGGAGGAGATGATAAATGATGTGTATGGTCTACACATGCAAGGGGGAATAATTATGCTAAAAAGTTTGAGAAGCTTATGGAGGAAGCGAAGAAACCACTGTGACGAGGATGCAAGAAGTATACAAAGCTTTCCTTCATTGTTAAAGCTTTCCAAATCAAATGCATAAATAAGATGAGAGATACATCATTTTCACAAATGTTGGAGCTATACAAGGATGCATTGCCTAATGATAATACTTTTCCAAAGAGTTGGTATGAGAAATGATGGCAGATTTGGAATTAGACTGTAAGAAGATACATGCATGTGAGAATGATTGTGCATTATTCTGGGGTACAAAAAATGAGACACTGTAACAATTCCCTTCTTGTAATTCTTCTAGATGGAAGAAGACAAAGAGCATTTGTGAAAGGAAGGAGAAAGTTCCAGTTAAAGTTCTTCATCATTTTCCAATAATTCTTAGACTGCAGATGTTATTTATATTTATGTCTACTAAGACAACAGATTTGATGAAGTGGCATCACACAGGTCCTAGAGAAGAAGGAAAATTAAGCCATCCAAGAGATGGCTAGGCTTGGAAACATTTTGATCAAATGCACCCATCATTCGACATTGAACCTCGTAATGTAAGGCTTGGTCTTGCATCTGATGGATTATGTCCCTAGACTATAACAATGGGTAATAATCCTAGTATATGGCCTATGGTTCTAATTGTATACAATCTTCCATCATGATTGGTAATGAAACAATCCTACTTCATGATGTCTTTGCTTATTGATGGTCCTAAGTCACCTGGTAACAACATTGATGTGTACCTTCTGCCATTGATTGATGTGTTGAAGACCTTATGAACCAATGATGTTGACACATTTGATGCAAACACTGAAGAAACATTTGAAATGCGTGCAGCTTTGATGTGGACCATTAGTGACTTCCCTGCCTATGGGATGTTATCAAGGTAGAGTACCAAAGCATACATGGCATGTCCTAATTGTCATGTTGAACAAGGATACTATTACCTTACACATAGTCGTAAGTGTGTCTATCTTAGACATCATCGTTTCTTGTCACCTGATCACCCATGGAGGGAAGATACAAATCACTTTGATGGTAAGGAGGAACACTTTGTAGCACCTTGTCCATTATTTGAGGAGGACGCACTTCACCAATGGAATGGTTGTTCTAATATATGCTTTGGGAAGAAACCGAAAGGTGCATCTGGAAGTACCCAAGAATATGAGCAATCTTTACTTGATGGGTGGAAGAAGTTAAGCATATTTTTTGACCTCTCATATTGGAAGACAGTGTTGGTGTGTCACAATTTAGATGTCATGCACATTGAAAAGAATGTGTGTGATAATATATTTAATACTCTATTGGAGAAAGATGGAAAGAGTAAAGACAACTTGAATGCTTGTAAGGATTTGTTGGATATTGGGATGAGACATCCCTTATATTCACAACCTATAGGGACTTCAGGGAAATATCTATTGCTTCATGCATGTTATCACATAACCAATCAAGAGAAAGAAAGATTTCTTACAATCTTGAAGAATTTGAAACTTCCATATGGATTCTCTTCTACCTTTTCACAACGAGTTGAAGTTAAAGAACAGGAAATTGTGGAGTTGAAGAGTCATGATTGTCATGTCGTAATGCAGCACCTCCTCCCTTTAGCGATAAGAAGTTCTCTTCCAAAGTTTGTTGGCCTTGTCTTGAATGAGTTCTACACTTTTTTTAAAGAGTTATGCTCTAAAGTTATCGATATTGAAACAATGGAGAAACTAGAACATTCAATTCCTATTATCCTATGTAAGCATGAAAGAATATTCCTTCCATCCTTTTTCAATGTGATGGTTCATTTGACTATACATTTAGCAACTGAGGGTAAACTTGTTGGTCCAGTTCAATATCGATAGATGTATCCTATTGAGAGGTACTTGTTCACTTTAAAAAACTATATACGTAATAGAAATAGACCAGAGGGTTCAATTGCAGAGAGCTATTTTATGGAGGAAGCTACAATATTCTGTAAAAGGTATTTGAATGATGTTCCAACAAAATTAAACAGAAGTGCATGATATAATGAGGGTCCCATTGGTTATGGGGTTTCTCCTTTCATATCTGCTGATGAGGCTTGTCAAGCACATCGATGTATCTTGTTCAATACTGATGAGTCCTTCCATATTTGGAGTAAGTTTAATGGTTCATGTTTGTTAACATTTTTTTTCCTTTTCTTTGGTTAGTTCTTAAACTAAGTGTAGATATCTCGATTTTGAAGTCACTTAGCAATAGGCTCCTCTGGAAAGACGCTTTGGTTGAGACCACCAAACCTAAACCTTAACTCTACCGAAACCCAAAATCCACAAACCCACTCAAGCCCGCACATGTCCACTCAAGCCCACACAAGCTCACACTGACCTAATCAAAAACTAAAACCAAACAAAACTCATTTAAAACATTTAAAATCCAAATTAATCAAATGAAAACCCCAATTAAAACCAAAATTAAATAAAATCCACTTAAATCAACTTAAAATCCAATTTAATCAAGTGAAAAACCTAATTAAAATCAAAATCAAATAAAATCCATGTAAACCATTTAAAATCCAAATCAATCAACTTAAAACCCTAATTAAAATCAAAATCAAGTAAAATCCATTTAAACCATTTAAAATCCAAATTAATCAAGTGAAAACCCGAATTAAAACCCTAATCAAGTAAAAATTAATAAAATCCAATAAAGAATAAAATTTGATTAAAAAGAAACCCTAATCCAAAAAATAAAGCAAAAAACCAATTAAACCAAAATTTAACTAAATCCCTAATTAAGTCAAGTAAAAACTAATTAAATCTAAATTAAAACTCAAACACAAAAATTTAATCCAATTAAATCACAAAAAATCCTAAAAAAACCTAATTTAAAATCAATTAATTAAATCACAAAAACCCTAAAATAATTAAAATCCTTAAAACCCTAAAATAATAAAACCCCAAAAAACCTAAAATAATTAAAATCCTAAAAACCCTAAAACAATTAAAATCCCGAAAACCCTAAAAACCCTAATCAATTAATTAAATCTTAAAGACCCTAAAATAATTAAAATCCTAAAAAAACTCTAATTTAAAACCAATTAATTAAACCTTAAATCACAAAATCAAAAAATTAATTAAAAATCACAAAACCCAATTAAAAACCTAAATCTAAAACCCAAAATCCGTTAAAACCCCTAAAAAAACAAAAACCTAAAAAAATCGAAATCAAAAGCCCAATTCCCAGGCACATTACAGCCCACATACATTTATTCATTTATCAACCAGAGAACTTAGGTAAACTAGAAAATAATTCCGGTGACCCTCTCTGGCACCTTCACGAACTTCGGCGATATCTCGAGATCTCCAGAGAATATCTTCTCCTCCCCGTGATCTTCGACGATTCCCCAACAGCTCCTACTAGTTCACACGAGCATCGGGCGATCCTAAGCCATCGGAGAGGAAGATCAACGATTCTAGAGGCCACCGCTGGTATATAAAACACCCCATCACCGACAGTCCTCTTTCACCGTTTCAGCACCCAGTGGAGCCCTTTCGAAACCCCCTAGAGAACCTAGCGACCTCCACCTTCTTCAAAACACCCCCACTCCAAGCCTCTTGCAACCCAGAAGCCCTTAGCCACAATCACCGGAGTAGCCACCAAAGGAGCGTCGTTAGCAAGCTTCCACGAGAACAGCCACCTTTAGCCAGGTAATTTCTCCCCATTTAGTGTTAAACATGCCCCTTTAAACACGTAGATCATCCCCTTCTCCGCTGAATCGCGCCTCGCCGGAGTTCGCAGGCCCAACCAACCATCATCTCCATCTTCGGCAGTGGGTTCACCACCACCGCTGAGCCCCTTTGCCTCCTAAATCCAAAAAAGGCCCCTAACGCCTCTCCTCCCTCTTCCCCCTCCTCCTTGAGGTCCATCGCTCAAGAGATGCTTCTCTGGCCTCCCGTGGCTAGGAGAAACCCCGTTGTCGCCCCTGCAACCTCCAGCCGTCGTCGTCGAACCCAATGAGTGAGTGGAATACTCCGCCAGCACCTCGTCTAGACCATCACCACCGGAAGCTCCCCTATAGCTCTCTAAAGATCCTCTGGTCTCCTCTTGACCACCTCCGCCGCTGCAACACCTTCCTCGATGTCGACAGTTCGTCCCACCGGTGCTCTTAATGGGGGAAGCACCTCAGGCCACCCCAGTACTCGCCGACACCTCTGGAAGCTTCCCCGTGCCGCCCTGGAGCTTCATCGACCCTCACCAAGCCGATCCACCACCTTTGGAAGTGCTGCCGTTGCAGCCCTGTCGCCGGAGAGGATCGCCAACTAGGGGGACCGACGATGTGTTCTGGCCATTGAGGGCTCAATCGGCACAATTGGATTATCGCTTTGTCTCCTCCTCCAGCTTCTCAACCCCTTAGGCCACCGATCAGCCGCCAAGAGAGCTTAGATGAGCCTCCCAGGCTGTCGCTGCCGACGATCTTCAGATCGTCAACGGTGACTATGAGTTTTTTAGGTTTTTATTTAAAAGCCCTTTAGTTTTTAAAGCGTTGCAATTAGGTCCTAGGAATTTACTCTCTGATCCCTGTATTTTTTAATTAAAATTACATTTTCTTTGTTTCTCTATAAATATTTCATAATTTACCCTGTTTAATTTAAATTCCCCTTCCAATCCTGTGAATGCTTGTCTTTTCACACTTAAGTCCCTAAGATCAATTTTCCATAGCCAATAAGTCCTGAACATTTGCATTGAGCCCAAGAACTTTTTAAAATGAGTTTTCCCTATGAGATTTGCATTCTGAACCCTAAAAGACTTCATAATCACACTAATAATCATAAAACTCTAATTTTTATCACATTTAAGTCTTGAAATGTTGCATGTAAGCCCTAGAGTCATAGCATATAGTCAGTGAGTATAGGAAATTTGCAACCAAACCCTTAGATTAATTTCAAATTCATCATTTAGAGTTTTAATTGTTTTCACACCTATTTTTGACATTTTCCACTTATTGCATTTATAATTTTGCACTTAATCATAGATTTCATTTAAATATCATGTTTTCATTGTAAAATGATCTTTAAATCCACATTTTAGTCACATTTGCACTTTATGTGTGAATTTTACACATTAGACCCTGAATTCTCAGGAAATTATCAATGTGTAATTTTCACACATTAGTGCCACATTTTCATTTAATCCATCATCTGCACACTAGGATAGAAGTCACTGAATACATTTTAATTCAGGTTTTTCCCCTTTTTGTGAATTTTATATTTTAGTCCTTGTACTTGTTCTTTATTATGTTTACATCATTTTTCTTGTTTTTTAAGACGTAGTCCTTTTCATGTTTTCTTGCAAACAACTTCTTCCTGACATTTTGCATACATTAGACTATGCATCATAGACATACATGCATTTATCACTTCTGGCCATTGAAATGACCAAATTGTCCCTATGCCACCAATTCATGCACATGCATATTAGTTCTTGCATTAAGTCATGCATTATCTTTGTTTAAGTCATTCCTCAGCATCATTTACACATTTAAGTACACTTTCATGCATTTTGCATAGTTTTCATGTCATGTCATCTATTTTGAGCAAGCTCGCATCCCATGTGTTTTTCTATGGATTTTTCTTTAGTCCGTTTTCAGATTCTTTCACTTGATATTCGATTTGACTCCCTTTATCCTATATTTTGGATTTTTTGATTTGATTTGAATTTCATTGTTTGAGGGCATACATTAACTGACCTAAAGACCCACATTAACCCATTTGCGGATTATTTTCCCTTTTTGATGTTTATTACATTTTTTCATGATTTCGACAATTTGGGTTGATCCCACTTTTGATCCTCTCGATATCAATATGGTTTCGTGGACTATTCTCTTCAAAAACATTGTTATTTTATGTGATTTTCTTCATGTATCACCATTTGCCTGTTTTGCGTGGACTTCTTCGTAATTTTTCCATTTGATTTCTGCGATGTTTTCTACGATATTGATGATTTGAGTCGATTGCATTTTTTATTCTCTTGAAGTCAATATGAATTTCTTGGCCATTCTTGCCAAAAACATCGTCATTTTATGTGATTTTCTTTGTTGTGTCGTGTTTCATGATTTCATCATTTCATATGGATTTCTTTGTAGTTTTTGGATACCATCTTGCACATCCATCTAGTTTTGACTTGGTATTCATATTAGCATGATTAGAGCACAATCTAGGCTTAGCAAGCATTCATTCAGCCTCTAACAAGCGAATCGGACTAGAAAGACCGAATTTCTCGGGCGTACAGGGGTGCCTAACACCTTCCTCGTGCGTAATAGGAATCCTTACCCATCCTCTGGTTTGTAGACATTCGGCCTTCTCATTTGCATCTCATGCATTCATCATTTTGTGGTTTATTTGTGGTTTTCCTCGTCTTTCCCTTAAAAGATTAGGTGGCAACTCCTTTTTTTTTCGTTTTTATCCTATCTTACGCCTTCACCATCCTGGCATGGTTGTGGCCTCCCCCCTCTGGCGCAACTCTGCGTTGGATCCTCGAACGAACATGGTCACACTAAGTCTACTCAATTTATGTAGATTGCATAAAGACTTGCTAAGGTGTCAATATCCTAGCTGGAGCAATCATCAAGTGTAGTTGGAACAATACAAGAACTTCATTGATTGGTTTGTAGATCACATTGATGAATTAAGAGGATGTATTGTGGTAACTGGAGAATTGAAGTCCTTGGCCTGAGGTCCCATGAATGGAGTAGTGTACTACAAAGCTTATTACATAAATTGATTTAAATTTGAAATTCAATCAGTGGAGAATGCACGTGTGACTCAAAATAGTGGAGTAGTAACCATTGGTGATGAAGGGAAGGTGTTTTATGAGGATTTGACAGACATAATGGAGGTCAAGTATATGAGCTCACCACCAAAAAATCTTTTCAAGTGCATTTGGAGAGACATAGGAGGCCGTGGAATGAAAATTGATGATTATAAATTTACATCTGTGAATACAACAAGGACCAGTTATAAGGATGAGCCATTTATTTTCCTATCACAAGTTTAGCAAGTCTACTATAGCAAAAATCCTACAAATGAAGATTGAAACGTCGTTTGTCAATGGAAGTCTAGAGATACCTATGAAATTCCAAATGAGGTACCATCAAAAAATGAAATATCACCAATGGAAGAGAGTGAGGATGATGCCATCCTTAGAAATATTTAGCCAAGTATACAAGAAGAAGGTGTACAAAATGGTGATCATGATGTTTAATGGGTTAGGCAAGAACTTGGTGATGGTGTACAAGTAGATGACGAGGACATCAATAAATACAAAAATTAAAGAAAAGGAATAAAGATAAGAGAAGGAGAGCCAAATAAGTAGTAAACTTCTAGCTTTAAGTTGTGTTTTAGTCATTTAAAACTACTACTTTGCTATCAATTTAAAATTTGTATATGTACTTTCTGTGTTGTTTACACACTAGTTCACAATTCATACATATTGAGTTGTTTTGATTTAAACATGCAGAAACATGCCACTGAAATTGCGTATATGTCCTGAAACAAGAAAGACTAGACCTATGTCTTCAATTCTAAGGAGTAACCAATTGACTGGTTCAGTACGAAGGATAATACACAGAATGGAGGACAGGACAGAGTAGACTTATGCACAGTAGACCCCAGGTAACTAATTTTACATTGTATTGTTGTTGATACATTACATAGATTTTACTTATAAAGTTTTTAAATTTATATAGATATTACACATACACCATGTGATCGTCCTACACAACCTACTCGATCAACTCAGCATGCTTACCTAGCTCGTGCTACAGCCCAATCACTAACCCAATGAGACACATCATAGGGTAACTAATTGCTTGTTGCATGTATAGTTGTGGATATATTACATATATTTTACTTACAACTTCAAATTTTCAGTTGCACCTTCTCATAATAGACATATGACGTGTGCTTGTCTGAGTATGACAAGTGAGGAGTATCGTCCACCATGTGCTAAAAGGTGCAATCTGAGTTCCAATAGGTCATTGGCTACATTTCAACCTATGATCCTGTTAGTCACACAAAATGGTAACTAATTTCTAGTTACATGTATAGTTTTAGATACATTAAATGTATTTTGCTTTTAACTTTTTTTTCTTTTAGTTGCTCCCACTATACATACATCATATGAGGGTCCTTTTGTGACCAATGAGGAGATGGAGTTTGTTGTGTCCTATGATGAAGAAGGTGTGTCTCAACAAATGACAAAATCAGATGGTTCTGCCTCTACTAGTGAATTATATATTAAATCACATGTTATATATTAAAGAAATATACTAGATACATGTACAAAGTATTGTGATCACTTTATATTTTTTAATTTGATTCTAATTCATGCTAAACTTTTACAATAGTTGAGAGGCAATGTAAAAAGTCTGGTAGGGGTGTGACCACATGGAAAGAAGTTAACATAATAGATGACAAAAAATGGAAGATTACATTCAGAGATGGTCAACCTGTTGGGGCTTTTGCACAAAAGTTGTCCACTGCATGTGGTTTTTAGGTCAGATCAAAGCGTTACTTTTTAATTTACAAGGAGTGGGAAGGTCAAAAACTCAATAGTTTTGATGATGTACTTGCTGACATGTAGGTATTAGTTATAAGTATTAATTGTTTATGATCTGAAAAATTTTGTAGTTTATATTGTATTTTTTGGATGCTGTGTTTAACTAGTAACATCTTTTTGTAGAAAGAATATTTCCAGTTTGTGGATCCTAATGGACTAGAAACAAATATGGTGTTTGTAGTTAACTGGATCAGATGTACCCTTCAAAAGGCACTTCGTCAAGTTCGTGCATGGTTAAAATCTAAGTATTATAACGATGGAGACTTGACAGAAGAGCAATGTCACAATTCACCAGACAAGAAGTTGACTGATGTTGTAAACATGCCGGCGACAGCCTCATGCTGGACGCGAAAGGCCAAATGCACGAGGATTGGCAAAGTCACGGCAAAACAATGAAAAGCAAATGATAAAAATGCAGGAGTCGCCACCTAGTCTATTTTAAAACAGAAGACGAGGAAAACCGCTTTAAAACATTCAAATCATGTAATAAAACCAATGGAAGAGGTCTTCATGAACCAGAAAATTGAGCAAGGATCCCTGTTACGCACGAAGAAAGTATTAGGCACCCTCGTGTGCCCGAAAATCAGTCTTTTAATGGGTTTTTCGTTTACTTATATGGAATGTCGGTTTTTTAGCCTTTTTTGTACGCCTAAAGGGGATATACCATACAATGCTACATGCAAGTGGTGCCTTATGCTAAACATGGGTGCCTTGGTTGTAGGATGTGTCGTAATGCTCAGAAAGGTCACTCGTGCGGTGGGTCAAGCACCGGTGCAAGGATGTTGCACGGATATGATCAAAGATCTAAAAATACCAAGTGACTTTCATCCTCGCTTTACTATATGCAAAACATGAACTATCATGCATAAAAACGGCTAAAAACAGAGTGGAGTCATCCTGATATGCCCAGGAAGACACCCAAAGAAAACCAAAGGCAAATCCAAACAGGAAACATGCTAAATGCCATGCCAAAAGCTACTGCGTGCGATAGAACACAGGCAGGTGCGCCTGTGTGGTGCACCAGACTGGTGCTCCAGTCTGGTGCGCCACCTATGTGCTCTACTGATGCCTGGAAAGTGTGCCAGAGAAAATCATGGATCCGACAGTAAACCAGAATGCCATGCAATATAAAAATCTTGTAAACTTGTAGAGTGAAACCAGAAAGTGTGCTCAAGGACTATATGCCTCACACAAGACCATACCATCCTTATGCTAAGTAAAAACAACAAGATCCAACCATGCTATCTAGATCTGGATCATGGACTGTTGCATGAGAACCTCCCAAACAGGAGATCATGGGGCAATCAGTTCACCAGATTTCAGCAACAGGTTAAACATGCAAGATGCAAAAAGTCTTAAAAACAGTGAGTGCTATCCAAGACTGAGAACATGCATGCAAAGTCATGACATATCAGAGGATATACATCATAAAAATCAAAGGCAAAAACATCCAGAAGAGCATGCAGATCATGATGTAAAGATGATGATTTGCTCTTTGACCAGACTGGTGCACCCAGAGGGTGCACCAGAATGGTGCTCTGGTGATGTGTGCCACCCTATTGCGCCACATTGGTGCTCTAGTGTGGTGCACTCCAGAAAATCTGAATCAGACAACAGTCTGATTTTAGATTCTTGTTCAGTTGCTAGAGATGAAATGTGATTAATCTTAACCAGATCAATTATTTAAATGGTAGAGAACTGAACCATGATAATAAAAAAACAAGCATAAAGTCTCTTTATCATTTCTTAATCATGCAAGTTCATGGGTTAATGGGCTGAAGCTGCTGCTTAGTAGACTCTAAGGAGTATGCAATGAATTAATGAACCTAACAATCATGTAAAGATGATAAATATGTAAAAAGTATATTTGCAGTTCATTTCTGTAACCATGCCGGCGAGGAGATTCCGCAAATGAATGCGAAATCGGTCGGCAAAATCACGTCGAAAAAGCAAAATAAAACGGAGTCGCCACCTAATCTATTATG
>JAMKQA010056772.1:0-16864 GCA_024699735.1 Posidonia australis | reverse complement strand
ACTTATAGATGATATTTTTAGTAATATGAATAAAAATGAGTATATAGATTCATTTAATGATAAAATAAAGACAACTTTATATAATTTATTTGAAGAATATGTTAAAAATTATGGTGAAACATCTAGTGGTCAAGTATCTAGTTTTTTAGGAACACAAACAAGTAGTAATAGTGGTAGTTCTTTATGGAGTAGATTAAATAAAAAAAGAAAAATATATAAAATCAAGTACAAATAATGAATTAGATAATTATTTAGAATCTCTAATTGCTTTTAGTGATTTAGAAATAGATAACTTAGATATATTAAAGTGGTGGCCTGCTACACCTATTAGGTTTCCTATAGTATCTGTAGACACCCTAATTTTGAGGTGGCTCATAGATAAACTTTCCGGATGTTGCTTTGGATGCGGGATGCTCAACCACTTTTGAATCCTATTCAATCTTTTAACTAGCCAAAGATCATTACATAAACCGACCACAAGCCTATGGCCCAATTAGCAATTCAGGTAGCTAGTGGAGAGCACCAATGTGGAGCACCTGATTGGGGCACCGAGCAGGAGCACTATAGTGGCGCACCTAGCTGGAGCACCAAGGTGGCGCACCTATCTGGAGCACCATCCTTGCGCACTAAGTTGGGGCACAGCCACCTCTCAGGCTGCTGGCTGCTGGCTTTCCACCTCCCATGTCTGTAACCCTCACCAGCGAATATGCCATGAGAATCTACGCCAGACTCTTCGTTTGCGAGGCTGTCTGCATCCCATGGGAGTTACCCTTGTGAAGCTCTATATTAGCAACCATTTGGCACACTTGGCTAATCCTGATCAAGCTATCTACTCATTCCAGCAACTCTCTCTCGTTTTCTTGAGAACACCCTTGCATCTAGAGCATCTCCAGCCCCTCCAAAGCAACAAGGAAGTCTTATCTTGGGTTTTCTAGGAAGGAATACCTTGGACAAGGTAAGTTTCTCTCCTTTATTTTACTTTTAATCTTAATTCTTGCACTGGATAAACATGCTATGAATATCATAGGTATTCTGACTTTATGCTATTTACATGAGAGTTTTAGGATGAGATGATTGCTCCTTGTATAAGACACTTTACATATAAAATCTGAATAAAAATTCTACATTGTAATGTTTCTGCAAATGGCCTTTCTTCTCTGTTTCTTTACACAAGGAGCCATGATTCATGCACATGTATGCTAGGAAATAAGCAGCAAATATGTTCTTTATGTATTCATCATTTGCATATGGTTGTCAAGTTCACTCACTCATTTCTCATCCTTTAGAATCCCATGCAAGTATTTCAACCCATAACCCATGATTTGTCATGATTTAAAACCAAATGATAAAAGGCTTTCATTTGATTGTCTCATCATGTTTCTGGCTTTTTTATCAGCTGCATAATTGATCTGGGTCAAAGAAAAGACATCGATCTTTGAAATCTAGACCAAATTCTGAATCAGACTGTAGTCTGATTCAGGGTCTTTGGGGAGCACCATTCTGGCACACCAGAGTGGCGCACCTTACTAGAGCACCACTCTGGCGCACCATTCTAGTGCACCAGTCTGGTCAGAGAGCAAATCACCCTGTTTGCATCATCATCTGCATGGTTTCCTGGATGCTTTTGACTCTGGTTTTCCTAGTGTTGTTTCTTTGATATTACATGTCTTTACATACATGTTTTCAGCTTATGATGACACTGTTTTTAAGACCTTTTGCACCCTGCATACTCAGTCTATTGCTGAAATCTGGTAAGCTGATTGCCCCATGAACTCCTATATGGAGGTTCTTATGCATCAGCCCATGACCCAAATCTAGGTAGCATGGCTGAATCTCATTGTTCTTACTTAGCATAGGGAGCGTGTGATCTTGTGTGAGGCATACAGCCCTTGAACACATGACCCATGTTATGTTTTCATATTTAGATTTTAATAGATGTTTATGATGCATTTCTTGATGAGTTTACAAGATTACAAGGTTGCATTGCATTCTGGTTTCCATCATATTACATGATTTGGCACTGCATGGCATTCTGATTTTTTCCTTGGCACAATTTTCTGACACCCCAGTAGAGCACATAGGTGGCGCACCAGACTGGAGCATCAGTCTGGCGCACCATTCAGGCGCACCAGCCTGTTTTCGGTTGCACACAGCTGCATTTGGCATGGTATTTAACATGTTTCCCGTTTTGATTTACTTTTGGTTTTCTCTGATTGTCTTCTTGGATATTTCAGGAAGACCCCACTCTATTTTCAGCCTTTTTTATGCATGATAGTTCATGTTTTTCATATAGTAAAACAAGGATGAAAATCACTCGAAGTTCTTAGATCTTTGATCTTATTTATGCAATATCCTTGCATCAATGCTTGACCTACGATACGAGTGATCCTTCTGAACATTAGGACACACCGCACATCCCATGCTCTCCTATTTAGCATAGGACACCATTCACTTAGCATGGCATTGCATATCGCCCTCGGGCGTACAGAAAAGGCTGAAAAGCCGACATTTCATATAAGTAAACAAGAAACCCATTAAAAGACCGATTTTCGGGCGCACGAGGGTGCCTAATACCGTCCTCGTGCGTAACAGGGATCCTTGCCCATTTCTGGTTTATGAAGACCTTCGTTTCCATTGGCTTTATCGCACGATTTAAATGTTTTAAGTAGTTTTCCTCGTCTTCCGTTTTTAAATAGAATAGGTGGCGACTCCTACATTTTATTATTGCATTTTATTGATTTGCGGTGACTTTACCGATCCTCGCACATTTGGCCTTTCGAGTAAAGCCCGAGGCTGTCACCGGCATGGTTACAGTATCAAAAATGACAAAAGATTTACTAACGATTCTGGCGTCAACTGTGGCGTCGGAATCTGCATTTTCTACAGGAAAAAGAGTATTAAATGATAAAAGATGTAGATTATCAAAGAAGTCTGTGAAAGCCTCTGTCTGCTTAAAAGATTAGTACGATGCGGTTGACTGTCTTCAGGGATTGAGCCTGAATTCTGAATCAGAAGAAGACGATGATGCGGCATCAACTTCAACAGGTAGAATAGACTCCACAATTGAATAAATATTGATGTAAAATTGTAAAAATAAAAAATGTAAAAAAAACGATGTAAATATCTTTTGTATTTTTTAATGTAAAAAAAATGATGTATTTAAAATATTTTTTTATTAATAAAAAAATAAATTTGAAAATAAAATTTGAGCCAATGGACTGGCCCAGCCCAAGCCCGAGCGAGCTCCCAGTTTCCACCTCTACCTGTATTTGGTATATGTAGGGACCTATTGAATTACATCCAATAGAGGAATATTTACCTTAACTTACTTAAACACCTCTAATATCTTTTTCATTTGTGCAGATTCCTTTTTGTTTTTTAGCCTATTAGAAATTGGAGATGGGTTTCTATATGAGCTCAACAAATGATTC
Organism: Posidonia australis; assembly: GCA_024699735.1. Lineage (NCBI taxonomy): Eukaryota > Viridiplantae > Streptophyta > Magnoliopsida > Alismatales > Posidoniaceae > Posidonia > Posidonia australis. The sequence continues at coordinate 13,433 of JAMKQA010056772.1, read as the reverse complement.
ATTAGATAGCCCAACATGTTATTGGATCCTTCAGAATTCTCATGCTCCTCAAACTACATGGCCTGAGTGGAATTGGAACGGTGTTGTCAAGTTAGAATGTGAGTCCTTCAGAATCCTAACAGCGTGATCAGGCATGACAACATTGTTGTCTACCTATTTTCTAGATCTTAATGCAACGACCGTATTAACCTGATTGACCTAGTCATCGATCTTATGTCACATGAACCTGCCTTTGATTTGAATTTTGAGTTTGACTTCTAGGATTTGGTATAGGTTGACTAGGAAAGGTTCCTTCCTCTCTCCCTCCTACCCATATGGTTAGCTGACTCAATTGCATCTCGATTCGAGATATGACTTGTGTATTTACAGCTATATTGATATTCGTTTGAGAGTTAGCATTAAGAAGAGCCTCCATGCCTTTCTCAAAGGTACTCAATGTCCTCTTATTATCATTCAATCCTGGAGGTGGGTTGGATTGTGATCCTGCATTAGAGTTGGATTGAATGGTTTGATTGAGCCAAAAATGATTTGAATGTTGTTGACTTTGGGAGAAAATAAAATTGTTATTTTCGTGATGAGATTGTTGGCTTCAAGAAAAATTAAGTTGATTCCTTCATCCTGGATTGTATGTTGAGACATATGGGTCATTTCAAGGTCTAACAAAGCTTGCATTTAATTATTCAGGTTAAAATTGGATTGACTCCTGACTGAAAGACATTCTTCCATCACATAACCCACCATGTGATTCACCTAGACTTTCTCTTCATCTTTAGAGCTTCTAATCTACAAGCTAGTGTGTTGAATTTGACTTTAGTGGCTATAAAAGACTCTGTTGAGTGAATACCACTTTTAGATGGTGTTGATTTATCAATTAATTGATCATTTGTACTCTTCCACTGTATTATTTTTTTAGCTAATTTTTCTAAGAATTTCCATGACTCATCCTCATTTTTCTTCATGAATGTTCTCTAGTGCATATACTCAAGCATGGTTCTAATGAAAATATCTAAACCCTCATAAATTATTTAGCATAGTCTCTACTTTTCTATACCATGATGGGGACACTAGGCTAAAAGATCTTTAAATTTATCAAGCTATTTTCAGAAAGACTTACCAATTTGTTGTTTAGATGAATTAATTTCATTTCTAAATTTGATAATCTTGTGGATAATATAGTATTTTTTTTAGAAATACAGTCTAAAATTGGACCCAAGTGATGATTGAATTAATTAATAGATTATAAAATTATTTTTTAGTATTGTCTTTTAATACAAAAGAAATGAATCTTAACTGAACTCTATCATCAAACAACTGTTGTAAATTTATCATATTGCACACCACCTCAAATTCATTAATAAATCAGTAATCATCTTTAGATTCTAAACCTATAAATCTAGACAACTAGCTATATAAATCTGGAAGAGGTCCGCATTACTGTCTAGGGCTCATCTAAGGTCTAGCAAGTGATGTAAAATAAGAGTCCACTAGTGAACTCTCAATCTCTCAGACAACTACAAGAAAAACTTTAAACCTTTAGCCCTCAATTTAGTAGATGATCCTCGATAGAAATCTAAAAGTTACATTTTATCACGTCCCTTGCTAAATGTTACGAGGACAAGTTATTGATACGTTTCTAAGTTTTTGGAGTACAATCTCTTCTCTCACTCTTCATTTTTTTTTCAAAAGTTAAATTTTGTTGTTCTCGCAATCTATCTCTTGAAAATTGATATTATTAGCAATACCCAAATTCTCTCATTTTGCTCCTACTCAACGAAATTAATGGCATTTAATTGTCATTTAGTTCAAACTATCTTTTCTCTCAAATACAATTCATTGTACCTGTTTGCACAGTCCAAAAAATTTTCTCTTTCATTGACACCAATAATGGCCATTTAAATCTTTGTTTGTAGTAATTTGGAAAGAAAGAAGACAGGAGTGATTACTGTATATGCATGAGTGTTAAAAGGCAATTTCTTTCATCACTTAATTTCCATTTATGTAAGTTCTCTTTGTATCTTTTTTTTTTTTTTGTTCAGGAACTCCAGTTTAATCGTTTCCAAATTTTCGGTAATGTACATGACGTAGGAAGTAACGAAAATAACTAAAAAGGAACGAAAATTGAATAATTTAGATGGAATGTAATTACCTGCAATTTTCTTTTTCTTTAGTAAGAAAATCCTGAATTGTATGGGGGTTCTGACAATGAAATTTGGTATGTACCACATAATCTTACATCAGTTTGATTTGTTTGGCTTAAAAAAGGAAGAAGGAAGGGGAAGAAAAATGAACAACTGGATGATAAGCAAATGCGTTTGGAGAAGAAAAGACATAGCAAATTGATAATTAGCAAATGCTTGTGGCTTTGCTAGATAAACACTGGCATCTTGTATTACTACAGATACTTCATTCCTCATGGCTGTTCATCCTTTGGAATGCGTGGGAGATCGACTCCGCCGTGATGGCGTTCGCCGGCGGAGGGCGTGGGTGGCGGAGGCAATCGATGAGTCTGCTGAAGAAGTTGAAGACAGGCTGACAACGAAGGCAGACGACAGCAATTTGCCCAATCACTCCTCCCGTGAATGCCACAATTGCCATTGGCTCCATCCCCAAAGATTTGATTTTTCTGATGAAAAGTGCAGAATTCCACGCAGGGTGTGAACTGTGGTAATGGTTTTGATGGGGGAGGAAGGTGGGAGTTTGTGGAGGGAAATGCAGAGGTTATAACGTATAGTGAAGGTTGGATTCCATTAACAACGCGTTGATGGTTTCTTGTTAGATGAAGTCCGTTACTACTCTTTCTTTTATGTCTCTAATAAGTTATTACTGCTGTTTTTAGATACTACAGTTTTTTTTTTAAAATTTTATCCTTCGTAAATTAGCTGTTGTGACAAGGAACAAAGCAAATCCTCCCATTATCTACAGGACAAGGGAAACAGATACTGATATTCGTATGGAATATTGGTATGTCGAATAAAATAAAATAAAAACAAAGTGAAAATAATTTCACAGTCTTGGAAGTAACTTATTATAAAGGATGTCAGAATCCCACAGCACAACGCTCTAGCTCAGCATCCAATTCATTATATAAAACATGGCATGCGCGGATATAATTAGGGAACGTCTGAGGTACCATTGTGATTACCTTGTGTGCTATAAACCTTGATCTCAATCTCAGTATGGATTACTAGTTATCAGTGGTTGCAGTTCAATACACCACAACAAATTAATCATGTTGGATGAAGTCCACAGGTACTTAATCTCCCCATCATTTCATACCAGTGGAAAATGGGTATTTGATATTGTAACCGTTTTGCTCAAGGTCATGAAAAACTGTGACTAAAAAACGGAGAGTAGGGATCAATAAAACTCAGCCATTTACACATTGTCAGATCTCCTTTAGTCAGTCGGTTCCAAGAACAATATTTTAGGAAAATGAAAATGCAGTTAAGCAGTTTACTGTAATGTTTTTTTCCTCAATAAGCAAAGACATTGCTTTACAAACTCTTTGATCAAGGCTTTTATGGATGACTTCAGTGGTTTGATAATCAACGACTCAGCTAAAGTAGATCTCATTTTTATAAATAGGATATTAATTAGGAGAATTTGTGGTTGTTGGAGCCTTATTTGTCTTTTCTTTAAGATTAACCTTATTAATTGAATTATCACGCTACATGGGTTTTTTTTTCTTAAATTCGAGACATAAAACAAGAAATGTCCCTTCATCTCAAGATCCATCATAAAATGTAATCAATAAAATATAGGAGGGCTTCGCGTAGGGATCGGTCTCCTGTTCCGGAGAAATTAGCATCAAAGCTATCCCATTGGAAAGCTCACTTTCTATCTCTTGGTGGCAGATTGACGCTGATTAATTCTGTTTTAACTGCCATTCCTACGTATTATATGTCTGTATTGTACATGCCTAGGCAGATTCAGAAGGACATTGATAGGATTAGAAGCAACTTCCTCTGGAAGTCTGATCCTATTGCTGATAAAGGAAGACATTTAGTTAAGTGGGGTTTACTTTGTAGACCAAAAAGGAAAATGGTTGGGGGATCTTAAATCTCAGGAATTTTAATCTTGCACTCAGTCTAAATTAGTCTGACAATTACTTTCCTGGGATAACCGTGCAATGTGGAAAGAATTAGTGAAAGTCAGGTATATGCAGCAATCTGGGCCTGGAGCTTTCCTAAACATTTCCTCTAACCATTGCTCCCCTTTATGGCTTTGCTTGAAAAACAATTTTGATGTTGTTAATTGCTTCAGTACTCTCCACCTGTGCAATGGGAAAGATATATTATTTTGAGAACAGAAATGGTGGGATGGAGGAAAAATAAAGTATTTACTCCCTCAACTATTCTCTATTTGCAGATGAAGGAAAACCTCTGTTTACAAAATTTATAATATCTTTGAATCCGACATTAATAAGCTGATTGATTTTTCCAAAGCACAGTTTTATGAGTACAATGTTTTGCAATTTCAACTTGATTTGTTGGCACAAATTATTCAATCTGTTAATTTGGGGTGGAGAGGGATGTTATATCCTGGACTCCAACCTCCTCTTCTAATTTTTCAGTTAAATCATGTCATAACATATTGAATGATGATGGTCTCAGATTCAATCTTTTTGAGCAAGTTTGGCTGACTTGGGCCCCCCTCAAGGTTAAGTTATTCTCCTGACTTGTTAATCACAATAAAAATCTTACCAAGGAAAATTTGACAAAAAGAGGGTGGGCTAGATCATCTAGCTGTATTTTCTGCAATCGAAATACAGAAACTAATACCCATTTGTTTATGTTCTGCGAATTTGTTTCCCAGATTTGGCAATTTTTCTTATGTTTTCAGTTATATCCTGGATTTTATAATCTGTGTTACTTATATCAGCATAAACCCGCGCTTAAATTTCAACTAAATAACTACAGCTGGTTTGTTTTGATTCAAGTTATTCTCTGGATAACCTGGAAAGAAAGAAACAGCAAAATTTTTCGTGATACTTTTAAACCTTCTTATATCATTATTTCTGATATCATTGGACTAATGGGGCACTGGTTAGATTCTCTTCTACCAGGATTTGAGAAGGAGGATCTGAGGAACTCATTAACCTCTATGAAAGCTGCTTGGGTTGAGAATCTCACAACCTCTTCAGATGCTCCTCCTACCTCTAATGACTCCACCTTACACCCAGCTGCTGCTGCTGAAGATATGGGAAAGTAGCTTTAATTATTTTTATAACATTGGAACTATATTGCCAGTTTCGCTGGTTGGTCTGTAATATTGACATGAACATTGCCTTGCTTTCTTTGTTTTGATGCACTATGAACTCCTGATTCCCTTGGAATTATTTCCTTGAGATTGATATCTAATACTAATTACCATTGCCAAAAAATAATAAATAATAAATTCAAGTTAAAATAAACTTCAAAAATTATGAAATTAGAATATGTAGTAGATAATTAAGCAATTTGGAAGATTGTGATTAAAATTCTCCCAACAATATCATGTCAAGGAGAACGACTGCAGTCTTTCTAGGTCGTGGAAGTCACCCAAAACCAGCTGAAGCTGCAACATGGCATTACGTTTGTGGTAGATATGGCAAAAAGTTGTGCAGCAGCTTATCGCCCTCCTAGTTTGGGTAAATGTTGCTGTTTCCCAATCTTTTCTTATCATAAGAACATCACCAATATAAGTCAGAAACTCAGTTTGGTACGCAACAAAATAAAGGATTGGCAAGTCTAACTTAGCAGATTCTTCTGAAGAGTAAGCAACCCTAACTCTTTTGGGTCCTGAACCTATAAATTTACGATCAGCAAACAAGAGAGCGTGATCCGAAATAATATAATTGTACGTATCATCGAAAGATGGGGATTACTTTACTAGGTAAATTACATATTACATGCCCTGTTTGACTTCCCTTCACCTTACATGCGAGTAAAGTCACACACGAAAAATTAGCTTTTCATTTTGAGGGATTGCTGCATTGACTCGTTGCAGATGTTCCCAATACATTTGTCATGAAATAAGTTGTCAATGGAAGTAGTTCCCACCTCTAAAACATCCTTGGGTGCTAGCTTTTTCTCTACAGCTTGCATTGCAACCTACATGGTATCAATCACCATTAATCATGAGGCCATTCATCGAGTGGCTGATCCCATTTTTCTCCCCATACTTTTGGAACTGATCTTCTATAATCCGCACAATCTTTGTATCATCAACCTGTGGAGCAGGCACGGCTACATGGAATGATCCTTGCTTGATGGGTGCAGGCAGCTCACTCTGTCTTGCTGCTTGTTTGATATAGCTGTACATCTGTTGATGGAAGATGTGGTCCAGGGAATAGCAACAATCTTCAATCTCTGAACTCAAATAGCGGGATGAACCAGATCCCTCTCTTTTACAGAAATGGGGAAGGGCTGCATAGTCCATTATCTACAAGAGTAATCAACCAAGACCCAATGAAAAAGAGAAAAGGGATGCATGCTGAAATCCATATGATGTACGATATAAGCCTAATGGTAAATTACTTGGGTCCCAATAATTATATAACACGGATTATGTGCTAAAACATTCTATCTCATAAGATTTTCTGCATACAGATTCTATCACTAATGCATGCAGGATTTTCCTTACTTTCAGCAACTCTCCTCTGCCAGAACCTTGGAGCACTTGCACTTTCCTTTTGGTCCTTTCTTGCAAAAGAGGTTTTACTGCCTGCAAAACTTCCGTATAAGCATTGGCTGAATGGAAGTATAGTAAATTTCAAGTATTAAAAACTCAACAACAGGCTAGAAGAATGACATGTTCCCACTTTTCGATGACATAAGTAGTTACCTTCCAACAAGCTGAAAATACATATGGAGCATTAACAATATAATATGCATCTGTCTTCTCAGGATAGTTGAGGTCATCGACAGTAGATATGGTAGTTAATAACTGCATCAAGTAAAAAGAAGAAATGAAATATCAGAATAATACAGGATATGAAGCTAGTGTTGATAGGGACAATAGTGATAGTTGATGAAGGTAAAACCATAAGTTATAACAAATAGCACGTATCCACCAAGATTGTTTAGGCACCTCCCTATGTCTAGGATGCCTATGTAGCCAAAACTAATTATTCTAATTTTTTTCAAGGTTTGAGCTATTTCATTATGTGACTAACGCACATATCTAAAATTATTTACTAGGGTTTGTTGTGATATGATCACTCATTCGATAGACTCGATTCTATACATGTAGGATACTATTAATTTTTTTAGCCGTCTGTGATTTTGTCCATAGTTTTTTCAATGGTTAGAGGCCTGTTTGAAAGAGCACCTACCACTGCATCAATCAAATACATATACTGCTTAATGATCTGGAGCTTGCCTAGCACTATAAAACCTTCTGTACATGTAAGGACAAGATCCTATCAGAATAGAGGCCAGATTCTTTGAGCAACAAGGGATGAGCAGGCAGGACAGACAACAAGCAATTCCACTTCAAAATACCTAACTTTACAAATTTCACAGGGACAGCCTGAAATAAACTATCTTGAGCATCTCCATTTCAGGGCAAAAAGGAAACAAAAATTAGCAACAACATACAGCAGTGATAAGGAGAAGCTGAGAGAAAAGTTGTCATCATAATTGAATCCTTATCCCTCCCCCTCTGTGGAAGTAGGCATATTACATGTATAAATCTTCTGTATTCTGTAACGATTTTCAGTTTCAACTTTTATTTTGTGTTTCTCATATATTCAGCAGACTGTGCAAGGGAAATCCTGCTTCAATGCATAGTATTCTTGAAATGGCAAAGCTTCTCGGTGAGACAAGAGCTCTCAGTGGCCAACTAGATTACATAATTTCTTACGAATCCCCATAGGATGCCTTTTGCCATGTTAATCTGTTGACAGGAAGCATGACTTCTTAAAAATGTAAAAGTATAATATTGTGATGCATATAGTTTAGAAGATATAACTATCAAGTAACTGACGGATAATATTCGCAGAAAAAAAAAAAGTGTCATGGGATCACTGCATGCAAAACATAGAAAGGATGACGTGCCAACCTTGATAAGGCTTAGTGATGAAAGCTTCAGTCCTGTCATGTCCAGAACTTTCACACATATTCCAATGTGCCGTCCTTGGAGTTTTGTAGCAGCAGGCTACAGAAGAAAGGCCAGAATCAATTAATACAGAAGGAGTGAACAAAAAAAGGCATGCAAGGATGATCGAATCCTACTCACCAGAACTACACGGTCTCGGTATTCATTCAATTGAATGTGCGACTGGACATAGTAGTGAACCTACATAGTGGAACATTAAAAGCAAATGAGAAATAGAGGTCCAAAGACAATTGCTAACATCTAGATATAAGCACAGTAGAAACAATATTAACCTAGAAGTTTTAGTAAATGATGTGAGCTCTTGTTTCTAGATAATTGTTACTGATAGACATTACATGGTGCATACATGGTATTCCTAAAAAGCCTGGAAATATAAGAGCACATGATAGCTCTATGGTGGAAAATGGATAGCAGAAAACTGATGGTGTCATCATGACTTCATTTGGCCGTGAGACTGTGCTTACCATCTATCTAGTTTTACTAAATGTCCAAGTTTATAAATGAAAAACAAACAAATGAAATAACTTCTAAATTAGAATTAAATAATGATATCTTTATAGATGGTATGAGTTCAAAACATGTGTTGAATTACAAACATCCAACTCAAAACCAATTGACAATGAGTAGAGGAATCCATTTACATATAGTCACAAGTCTCAGTCTTTACTTTTTCAATGTGAGACTATTTCAACACTTCTCCTTACTTGTGGCCTATTTTAGGTCCAACTAGTGTCTCTTTTAAATATAAGTAGATTGTGTGTGGACTTGGGCCTATTTAAGCCTATTTTGGCTCTAATATCATATTAAAATATGAACATTTAATTCAAAATCAATTAACAATGAGTAGAAGAATCCATCTATATATAACCACAAGTTCCAATTCTCACTTTTTCAATGTAAAACTATTCCAACAACAAGATTCATCGGTGGATAAAAACATGTGATACAACTAAGGACAGCTAATGCAAGTATATGCAATTCTGTGCGGTCTCTGTGGATGTATCCCAATTGCAGTAGTGCTGCTATTAAGGCAAGAAATCTCGAAGTGTGAACTTGGTCTTAAAGAAAATTCTTCAAGCAGCAACCATGTAGTGCACATACATCTATACAAGTAGCTACTAGCTGTAGGCACGAATGAAGAGTGTAGCACTGAAGAATGTGGGTAGCAAAACCAATAAAAAGGAACTTTTAGATGACAGAATGCTTACAGACGCTTTGTCGAATGTGCTAAATCCAGCACCATAGGCAAAGACAGGAAGTCCCTGTCAAAGAAAGGTAAAATAAGAATACAGTCGAAATTTAAAATTAATAGCATAGGTTGACCATGAGGAGAATTTGAGTGGAACTGACTGATTTGTTTTTCATGATCACAATGGGAAACTAAGCTTCCGATTAAATATATCAAAATTAATTGTATAAATAGCAATTTAAATAAACAGAATCTGCAATCAGATGATTCCATAACTATCACACAGCATATCATGTCTCCATATTTCATGTAAACTTTTATTTGAATGCTATGTTTCGACCATGATCCATAATTACCACGACACATTAAATTCAAACAAGTGCACATAATCATTCACTTTAAATGTACACAAGTATAGGACCAACCATTTCAAAAAAATAATCATCTTAAAATTTTGAATTAAATGCTCAATGTATTGCCCATTGATTAGGAAACATGAGATGTGTTTGTCGTCCCATTTGACAAACAGCGTGAATTATAAAGATACCATATCTTTGGGAAAAGTTGATTCAGGCTACAAAACCTCAACTAAAGCCATCCTAGTGGTTAGAAAAGTCTTTAACTCTAGAGAGATAGCCAACACCATGACCTTTAATGTTTTAGAGACATGGTTGAATATGTCATAAGTGACATGTAATAGTTATTGTTGGCTTCCAGGTTTTATATATGATATATCATAATTAGCACTTCCAGTTAAGAGCAAATCTTACACCTATAAACTACATACTAAATAAATGCGCCAAGCATTTGACAAGTGATTATGTCATACTTGTAAGATCACATAAAAATATATAATTTGAGGGAAAAACTTCCTCAAAGATCAAGGTAAAAGAAGATTAGATGGTTTACAATGGATTAAAACTTAATATCACAGTAGTAAGATATGCAAACAGCCAGTTTAAGAAAGAGGGTATACCACTTTGGAGTATCCTGACAATCCTATAAGTTGGGTGTCCCGTATGGCTCTATATAAATCCACTGGAATTATAGGTCTCTGTGCCACAACAAATACATCCGACAAGAATATTACTAAACAATAAGAAAATTTAGTAGCAAAACGAGATTATTATTAAATAATGTGGAATGCACAGAAAAATCAGAACAGATAAATAAATCAATCGATCGATCAAGATCCCTTTTAGAGCTGGTCTAATGCAGGGTAAGTGAAAACATTATTACTCACTGCCAATATTGTGTCAATCTCGTTTTGAATCCTCCAATTAAGACAATCCACTAGCTGCATGAAGAATAAAATCCTCAGAATAAACAATCGATTTGGAGGACATTATTAATAATACTGATGATATTTCTAAAAGTGCACTGACCATTTTATAAGCTTTGGGCACATTCCACTCTCTAGCCTTGAGAAAACGTTCCAAAGTTTCATTTGGATATCCCTGATGTACATTCTGAAAGCCAAGTGGAAAGTGAATTTTAAATTGATAAATATTTTTCGTTACAAGGTTTGAATTTCAATAAACAGCCTAAGAAATAGATAGAAAGGTCTTAATTCCATGAATTACAAAGGAGAAATCCTGTTACAGGAAACAAACGCAAGACCACTATAGGAAGTTTTAGCAATTATCCATTGAGGTGCACTCAGCTTCAGTCCAATTACTCAAAAAATTCATCAATTAATCACTTGAAACCTTCATGTAGTACATCTGAAATGCTTAGGCCTTGTACCAAATACCTAGTGTTGAAACTTTGATAGTAGGTCAAATGAAATATGTTCAAAAAGATGGAAACAACTGACAATGTTATATAACTGAACACAGTCATACTCTATGAAGCAATCAAATTTTTTAATTGTCTACTGAGGGCACTTTAGGTTTTTCATGTCCTAACAGAAATATAAGGACGTGTTTGTTTCATTTAGGAAAGTAACAACAACACACAAGCGCAAGCCCATCCTCCTAAGAAAAGTAATCTTGTGTTATTTTACGCCATTCAAAAGATCATTTCCTACAGCACAACTACCAGCTCTAAACAAAAGCAAGCTTCTTTAAAGCTGTGTATTACTAGTATACTTCAATTATATGAGATGGAGAAGTAACAAATCAGTAATCAAGGGAAGTTCAATTTGTGAACTTTAATCTCACAATCCTTTGCATATTTTAGACCACCGTTACTCCTATGAAGTAGCTGAATCTTGAACTCTAGACAGAGAAGCAAACACAGGTAACAAGTAGCAGTTGGGATCGAATAGTAGACCCTCTACAGCAAAAGGGCCAAAATCGCTATTAATTGTGTAATAATGCTATTGTAAATATCAGGCATCTTCTGAGACACAAACACTAATTTAATAATTAAGTAACATGATTCTTCAAAAATCGAAGTTTATACAAGCCTACATACTTTAAGTTCATAGACTACAAACCAGAAGCCCAGACACACTAGACACAACAGTGCTCAAGAATTACATAACATGCGCATTTGAAACAAATCAACCAAAAACCATGGAGATCGCCTAAATTGCAGCCAAACTCCAATTTCTGGCCGAAGGGAACACAAAACAAAAAATAGAACCTTAGACAAACCGATCACAAGAAAGATCTAGAACCAAACATTCCCAGAAAATCCCCCACCTTGAAAGTCTGCTGCAGCGGCTCCTCAACTGCAAAACCAGCACAACCATCACACAAAGTCAACAAAAAAAGTACCTTTTTTTTTTCCTACAAAGCCACAATCTTTCTCGACAAAACAGAGATTTCACACCAAATGCGAGGTACCCAAAACAGTAAAACACAAACCTTGATCCATAAGAGCTCTGAGCTGCTTGACGGCATCATTAGATCCAGCACCCATGTCTACTCCAGATCCGGAAAAGACGTGAACAACAGTCACCACACTGAACGAAATCCCGCCTTTTTGCCAGGATACACCGCGGAAATTTGCCCCTTTTCTCAGAGGCGGGAAGATGGCGGCGGTAGTCCGGAGTGGCGGGCGACAGCGAAGTCCATGGCTGAGAAGTCTCGCTCACAGCCGCACGCTTTAACCGTTTACTCGTCTAAGCTACCACTGCTTCTTCCCCGTCCTTCCAATACCAAAGAATTAAAAACAACAGGGGGGAGGAGGGGTTATGGGGGGGGTGGGGGGGTGGGAATTTATAGTGGGTGACTCTTTATTTGGTGATAATTGTGAATAATACCTGCCTTTTCTGGAGATGGATTTGATTGGAGAATGGAATGTTATTCCGTTTGATTAGGATTCTTATTGGTTATGTATGTAATGATATCTTGTTCCAATCTTTTCTGGTTAATGAGGGGTGGATTTTGTTCATTAGGGAGGAATACTTTTGAGTAGTCTTTCTATTCTTTTCTACTTCCACATTTGCGCACAAGTTCCTACATATGGTTTTGCATGTAAATTGACAATTGGCGATGTATGCTACGTCTAGAGTCCAATGTCAGCGTTTGGAGCCTCTGTGACAAGCAATGGGACACTTACGGAAGAAAGGAATATTATTAGGTTCTGGACAGTTGGCCCACGTCTATTGAGGAACCTAAATTGAACAGGACCAGAGCAGTCGGACATCCACATGTGAGTGATGCTACGAAGTTACATATCGATTACGTCTACTCTTCTTGATGACACCACGTAGATTATTATCATGAGTTTTTCAGTGTGAGTTTTGTTTTTGGCTGCCTACCGTCAGACAATGTCCCTTGTTAGTCGTTGCACATGGCTTCGTCAAACGATCTTTTCAATGTCAGCAAACTTCATTTGTGGTTAGATCGTCTCATATGAGTTATCCTGTCCCTTTCAATCACTTTAATTTCAACAACTATATGATCATATTTGATAATTAATTTCATTAAAATTTAATATCTCAATTAGATTATCCACATTAAACCCATGGAATCTTACAAACAAACAAAAAGTCCATAAATCATCCTTCCACCTACAAACAAAAAGGTAAACTATGAATAATCTAGACTTAATAAGCCATGAGTAATCGACTTAATAATCTGGACTAGATAATCTACTATGAGTAATCGACAACTATTGAAGGGTTTCTGTTCAACTATGAGTAATCGGCTTAATAATCTAGACTAGATAATCTAGAAACAAAAAGGTAAAT
>JAMKQA010056771.1:0-17324 GCA_024699735.1 Posidonia australis | reverse complement strand
TGTGGGCCTAAGTGGGGTCTGTTTGGGTCTGGTGGTCTTATGGAGTTAGGGTTTAGGAGTGGTGGTTGCAACCAGAGCGTCTTCCGGAGGAGCCTGCCATCGAGTGACTGCAAAATCGGGGTGTCTACACCTTGGAAATTGGTTAAATGCATGTAAAATCATAGAAAAATAGTAGGATTGATCGAAATGTGATAAATGACGTGAATATGTAGAGATCATGCTAGGTTGTATGGATTTCGTGGGTTTTTTGATAGAAAATGCCATAAGTATTTTAAGGTCTAACTCTAAGCATGTTCTCTTTCAGAATTTATATCTCGATGTATGATTAACGGATTGATGAATGGTTTGAGGGGTTTTGAAGTAGACTCAAGGGTCTACATCTCATGATTTACTCATATTTTATGATGTGTGATTTGGGGGTCCGCCGGAGGCTCCCACTTCTGGCGATTTTGCCGACCGAAACTGGGGAGTGCTCTGGTTGTGGGAATTTCGGTTTGCTGAATTGAATTCAGTATGCCGAAATCCTGACAGATTAAGCCAAGATACCTGGTTTTGGTAAGCCGAAATCATCTAGTCGACCAAAACAAGGATTTTCGATGTACCGAACTTGGGATTTTTGGTATACCGAACTTGAAATTCGATTTGTCGATTTTGCCTTGGTCTTGATATACATGAATGTAAAAATAAATGAAGGATAAATGGTTCTAAGAGTATGTAAAGCATGTGTTAGTGCTGTTTTCCCCAAGTAGATAACATGGAGGAATATGGAACCCAAATAAGTGGATTTGGACATGATTTTGGATTTTAGACCCTATAAATAAATAAAATGGTTGATTATGTGTGGTTTTGGGCATGAGACCTAATTGTGATTTTAAAACACATGGTTTTTCAAAAATTGAAATGGGACCCTAGTGGAGGGTCAAGTATTGCATGGAAACAGATTCCTACAATGAAAAAGAATGGAATTGGAAATGGTTTTGAAAAGGAAAGCTTAAAGAGTTTTGAAAATGAAACACTAATAATGTGTTAAGGAATCACAGGGGTTGGTGTTGACAACGTAGTAGGAGTATGAGGTTCGAATGAAATCAGTTGCCAAACACGACTGTGGTTGCTGAGCTTGAGATGGTGTAGGCTGAGCCTAGGTCGTTGTACCGAGTTGTTCGGGTCACCAAGCTCATGACGGTGTAGGCTGAGCTTAGGTTATTGAACCTAGTTGTTCGAGTCACTGATGGTGTAGGCTGAGCCTGGGTCGTTGTACCTAGTTGTTTAGGTCACCGATCAGGCATTTGACAAAGAAGTATTCCCATGCATATATGAAAGAATTGAGGCCGACTGGCCGGAGCGATGGTATCCCGCATGGGAAATTTCACCATAGTAGTGTAGGGAGGTAGGGGAAATGATGTCCTCGCCTACTGCTTTTGTACCTGGTTACCCTTGATCAAGGTAACACCAGTAAAGAAAAGTGGAAATGAATAAGAAAAGAATGTGATTTTGAGAAATGGAAAGAAATGTGGTTTGTATGGGATTGGACTTATGAATGGTCCTAAAATCCTAGAATAAAATGAGAATTGTATTTTTAACCAGTTACCAGCTAGTATGTATGACTTTGGTTTTGAGCCGAGAGGCATTGTATTTCAGGCTTGATCTAATCAAAAATATGAGTTTCGAAAGTGATTTTGGTTTCGGGAAGAAATCCCAAGTATTGAAAGAGGGCATATTTTGGAATGAATTTCCAAATATTTGAAATGAAAAGAAAGATAGGTTTTGAAAAGAGGTTGTAATTGGGATTAAATTCCCAAGTGATTTCAAACAAAGAGAAAAACAAGGAATGATGTTTTAAAAGGAAAACAGGATTTTCAAAAGAAAACCAAACATTGAAAAATTAAAAAGTTGAGTTTAATAGTTTTACAGAGATTTTGTGATTTGTGTGTTTGAGGCACGTACTGAGTGACTTGGAGGTCACTCACGTGTCCTTGTTTGGTTTTCATGTGTAGATCGTGTGTAGTCGTGTTCCGGTGCCGGAGTCGGAGCTTCTGAATGTACATTATTTTCTAGAAGTGAGCCTGATTTACAGTTATTTAATTTTACTGTAATTAGTGTAATTTTGCTTATGATACTATGATTTAAGTAACGTGTCTGGGTTTGGGGTGTTACAACTACTCTATGGAGTAGCAATATGCCTAATTACAAGAGGAGAGTTGGGAGCAAGATTTGAAGTTGCCCACCCTACTAAAGGTAGTGACACACTAAGTGAGTGCATGTACTCAATCAACTGAGCACTCATGAAAGTACTAGCACTCATGTACTAAGAGAGAATAAGGAAAAACAAAATAAAAAGAAAAAAATATTATAAACAAACTTAGAGAGAAAAGGAGAGAGGACTTGAAGATTTGAAAATCAAATAGGAAACCAAAAGAGTCAACCAAAAAGGTTGTTAATTAGTTACTGATTGTCATACAAATTCTACTAAATAAATAATTTCGAAAATATAAAATATAAAAAATAAAATAAACACAAAACCATAGTGGGAGGAGAAGCACTCCTTCCTCTTGCACGTTCACGTTTCTAAGAAAACAATTATATGGTTTTGCAATCAAATATAAAGATGGAAATGAAAATAACTTATAAGAAAGTGGTAACTCAGCACATTTAAATGAATGACAATAACAAATATGGTAACATAATGTATATAAAAATTCTAAAATTAAAAATAAATAATTTTGTTAAATATAAAAGAAAAAAAATTAAAATAAAGATAACAACACATGAATAGAAAATTAAAACGGTAGTTATTTGTTGGAACCAAAAAAGGAAATACATAATGTGGGAATACGTGTGTCCGACATAATGTGATTAAAAATTGAAATAAATGAGTCCTATATAACTGCATTGAATTCGATGTTGGATTAAATAAACAAATTTAGAAAGTATCAGAAAATGAAAAATAAAATACATCCAACAAGAATTTTATCCTTTTTACTAAATGAATTCGATGTTGGATTGAATTCGATGTTGAATTCGTTTATTTCCATGAAAAATGAAACTAAGAATTTTATCCTTTTTACTAAATCTTGCACATAGAACCATTTAAAATCGCAAGTATATGTTTGTAAATATTTTACCCAATACTTGACTCACATGCAAACAGCAGAAACCTAGATAATTACAGAATATTTGAGATATTTAGGTTTCCAATATTTCCGTAATTCGAATTATCCAATCCAAATCCTAATAGAATTCAACCTACCAGTTTTCTTCGTATATATACATCTTATTTTCTCATAATTGGCTTACTTCTCTTTCATCCCATCTTTGCCTTTCCATCAGAAATCATCATAATCATGGCAGACCTTGTCATCGAGAGATCAAGAACCAGGAAGTCTACATCTTCATCTGTGTCTTGCTCACCCACGGCATCCAAGAGACCAAGAATAACGATGACCACCCCCTTCGAGTGCCCACCTCACCCTATCGTCGACGCTGCCGCCGGTCGATGCATGATATGCAACTGTTGCACCCAACTCCATTACGGCCGCGGCCGCGGCGGCGACGAAGACGACGGTGGCGGACCATTTCTCTCTTTTGATTACGTCAAGAAGGGACTCATGATCCGTCCTTTCTTCGTTGGTTCGGTGCGAAGGGCTGCGAACGAGAAGCTGCTGCAGCAGAAGAAACTAGTCCTAGTGCTCGACGTCGACCACACCCTCGTCCACACCGTTGGCCCACTGCCACCAATGCCAAAAGGATCGGTCCACCCAGATCAGTTGCAGGTGCTTAGGTTGGGGGACGGCGATCACTTGACCAAGTGCCGGCCACTTGTGGCCCAGTTCTTGAGAGCGTCAGCCACCAGGTTCGACATGTATTTGTACACGAGCGGGTCCTCCTGCTACGCCAAGGAGATCGCGGGAGTTCTTGATCCAAGAACGGAGTACTTCAAGGACAAGATCATCTCCAGGTCCGATTTCGACGGGAAGAAGAGCCTCGACTTGATTCTTGCAGGGAGGCATCTTGTAATAGTTCTCGACGACAGGCCGTCGTCGTGGAGCGCGGAGAGCGTCGGCAATGTCGTCCAAGTGAAGAAGTACGTCTTCTCCCGCTTCACCACCGGCGCTAACAACAACAAGAAGAAAGTTGGTCATCACCGTGAGAAGCAAGACAACACGCTCATGCGGATGGACCAGCTGCTGAAGAGAATCCACAACGAGTTCTTCTACAGCTGCGGCAGTGACGTGAGAGGTCTGCTGAGGAGCCGGAGAAGGATGACGCTCAGAGGCTGCGGGGTGCTGTTCAGCGAGCGGATGGCACCGGAGCAGAGATCGAATTGGTGGAAGATGGCGGAGGAGATGGGGGCCAGGTGCTGGACGACGGCCGGGCCGGTGGTGACCCATGTGGTTTGCTGTAGCTCAGGCTGGGAGGTGGAGGATGTGATGGTAAGGTGGGCGGCGGATAACCGGAAGCACTTGGTCACCGAGCGGTGGTTGGATGCAGCGTTCTTCAACTGGGCAAGGCCCATTGAGGCGGATTTTTCGCCGGCGAAAGCAACTTTCTGATTGTTTTATGATTATGCATACTTGTATCTATGTGTTTTGGTTATCATGGTTTTCTTTTGTATCTATGCACGTGTTTTAGTGGTTGTAATTGTGTAATCTTAAATTTCAATGTTTATTACAGATGTTTATTAAGTGATTTTTTTTCCTGTGGTTTTAATAGTGTAATCTTAAACGTCAATCAAATGATCAAATTCCTAAAAGATCAATGTTGCTGCGGCTAAGACGAAGAGCAACTGATAGCCTGATATGGTGTTTCATTCAATGTCACAATAAGATAGTTTCATTCAATTCCTAAAAACCCAACTCACGCATCTCTCCCCTTTGTGAGAGAGATGTGACGCGCCGTCACCCCTTCATATATGTTGTGGGTTGGCAGATGCTTCTTCTGGTATCATTTGTGCTCGAAGTAACTCTACTATACTTTCGTTCGTAGGACTCGTGCTCCATGTTTGCTCTTTCGTCTCAGGGACACACTACTCGTTGACGGATCATGATGCATTGTACGAGGGTCAACCTTTGGCATTGCCCTTTTGTTCATCACTGCGTCATCAACTTTGTATTTAATTGTTGTTTGAAGTCGTCTTCTATATGTAATTTTCCATAGATGGTTGTATCTTGATTTGCACTTAACTCTCTCGTGAGATTTTCATGAGTTACCTGATGTTTGTATTGCATCAGTGAATTATTATTATTATATTCGATTTCAAAGGAAAAAGAGTTAATGCATACTAATTAGAGGAAAAAGGAGACTCCAAAATGAAAAGAAGAAAATATTATAAAGAAAGGTCAAGAAAAAACGAGAGAGGACTTGAATATCTGAAAATCATATCGGAAACCAAAATAGAAAACCAAAAATAAATTAATTTTGAAAATAATAATAATAAAAAACCAAAACATAATGAGAGGAGAAACCCTCCGTCCTTTTGCATGTCCATGTTTCAAACAAAACAATTATATGGTTTTGCAGTCAAATATAAAGATAGAAACGAAAATATCTAATTAGAAAGTCTAGTGAGGACATTAATTAAAATGAAAGCCAATAAAAAATATGGTAACATAATGTATATAAATATTCTAAAAAATAAAACACAAATAGAATATGAAATAATTTTGTGAATCAAAATAAGAAAAAAATTAAAATAAAGAAAACTACACATGAATAGAAAACTAAAAAGGTAGTTATTCATTCAAACCAAAAAAAAAGAAATACATAATGTGGGAATACGTGTGTCTCACATAATGTGATTAAAAATTGAAATAAATGGGTCCTTGTGACATCTGGGCCTGATTATCCATTTTTATTTGTAAATCATGTAATTAATTGTAATATTGCTTAAATGGTTTATTAATGGATAATCTATTGTTTCTTATTGTGTGAGCTTGTGGTTGGTTGCCTATGCGCCTGTTTGTGATTTGGGACTAATGTAGAGTCTGGCTTGAGAGTGCACAGTCGTCTCAGTTTACGTGTCTGTCTTTTCTTCCTTTCTTTTCCTTCTTTTTCTCCTTCCTTTTCCATCCTCTCACGAGCCGCACACTATTTTTCCACCGTCTCCTTCCCTGACCCGTGCCACCAGCGACATCAGTCCATGCCTCGCCGTCTCCTCCGATGCGATGGGCGACCGGCATGACGCAGGTGGAGAAAAGGACAAATGGAGGCCGCGGCATGCAAAGAAAGGAAGGGGTGACAGAGAGAGGAGGAGAGGGAAAGGATCGACGCGTAACCGAGGAGGTGGTTAGCCACTCGTGTTTTCCACCGGCAGAGGAGGCTTCGCTAGGGCGCGAGGAGGTTCGCCGGAGGGCGGGGAGGGTCGCAGGGGCTGAGTCAGGTACGTAACCCCTTTCCTTTCCTCCATTCGGTGTTTTGTTAACAGTAGGTTAATTGCAAGAAACATTGTGATAAATGCATAGAAAATCGTAGAAAAATAGTAGAGATGATGGAAATGTGTAGGGATCATGTTAGATTGTTTGAATTTCGTGAGTTTTGGGTAGATATGCCCTAAATGTTTTAAGGATTAACTCTGAGCATGTTTCCCGTGCGAATTTATATCTCCTTGTATGGTTGATGGAATCATGAATGGATTGTGGGGTTTTGAAGTAGACTCGAGGGTCTACACCCTGTGATTTACTAGTAATTTATGGTGTATGTTTGGAGGGTCCGATCGGGACTCCCATTTTCGGCGATTTCCGCCATTGGGAGCAGGCGTGTGCCCTGTCTGCAAAGAATTCGGTATGCTAAAATCCTAGCAGATTAAGCCAAATATTTGATATCAACAAACCAAAAATGCCTAGTCGACCGATTTAGGGGTTTTTGGTATACCAAAAATGTTTGGCATACTGTACCAGAGAATTTCGGTATGCCGAACTGGAGATTCGGTCTACCGTTTTTGCCCTGAGTCTGATTAGCATAAATGTGGTTTTGAATAAAGGATAATGGTATTTCGAGCATGTGTTGATGATGTCTCCCCATGTAGTAACATGGAGGAATGTGGGACCCAAACAAATGGATTTGGGTGTGATTTCGGGTTTGAGACCCTATAAATAATGAAAAAGATGGTTTTATGTGGTTTGGGCATGAGACCCAATTTATGATTTTAAAGTATGGCTTTAATGATTTGAGTTGGGACCCCAGTGGAGGGTCGAGTGTTGCAAGGAGACAGAGTCCTGCAACGAAAAGAATGGAATGAAATGGAAAATGGTTTTGAAATGGAACACGGATAATGTGGTTGCCAAGCTCATAGCGGTGTAGGCTGAGCCTGGGTTTTCATACCTAGTTATTCAGGTCACCGACGGTGTAGGCTGAGCTTGGGACCTTGTACCTAGTTGTTCAGGTCACCGAGCTCGTAGCGGTGTAGGTTGAGCCTAGGCTTTTGAGCCTAGTTGTTCAGGTCACCGACGGTGTAGGCTGAGCCTGGGTCATTGGACCTTGTTGTTCGGGTCACCGACTAGGCGTCAGACAGAGATGTATCCCCGTGCACTTATGAAAATGAAATTGAGGCCGATTGGCCCGGGCGGTGACATCCCGCACAGGGAATTTCATCGCGGCAATGCAGGAAGGTAAGGGAAGGAAGTCCTCGCCTACTGCTTGTGTGCCTGGTTACTCCTTATCAAGGTAACAACAGTAAAGAAAAGTGGAAATGAATAAAGAAAGAGAAATGTGATTTGGTCAGGATTGGACTGATGAAATGTTCCTAAAAATCATGAAAAGAAATGATGATGTTTTAACCAGTTGCCAACCAATGTTTATGATTTGCTTTTGAGCCCAATGGGGCATTGTGTTTTAGGCTAGATTTGGTCAGAAATGTGAATTTGAAAGTGTGTTTTGGTAATAAATCCCAAATATTGAAAAGGGAAATGTTTTGGAAAATGAATTCCAAAGGTTTCTAAAAGAAATGTAAAGGAATGTTTTGAAAGAAAAAGTGGTTTTGGAATGAATTTCCAAATGTTTTCAGAAAAGAAAAGGACACATGGCTTTTGAAGAAGCGTGGATTAGGATTGAATTCCCAAGTGATTGTCTAATAAAGAAAGGATGTTTATTAGAAAGAGAAAACCAAGTTTTGAAAAATTGAGATTTATGGTTTTAGGGAGGTTTTGTGGTTTGTATGTTTTAGGACGCCTACTGGGTGACTTAGATATTACTCACATGTGCTATTTGGTTTTCAAGTGCAGACCGTGTGCAGCCGAGTTCCGGTGCAGGAGTTGGAGCTTCTAGCTGCACATTGTAATCTTGAAGGTGAGCCTTAGTTACAATTATTTGTTGTTTCTGTAATTAGTGTAACTATGCTTGATACTGTGTTTTGGTAGCGTGCCCAGGATCGGGGCGTTACAGAGTGGTATCAGAGCTAAGGTTACACCTAGAGCATCGGCTTCGTTAACTTTGTATTTAATTGTTGTTTGAAGTCGTCTTTTATATGTAATTTTCCTTAGATGGTTGTATCTTGATGTGCACTTTAACTCTCTCGTGAGATTTTCATGAGTTACCTAATGTTTGTATTGCATCAGTGAATTATTATTATTATATTCATTTTCAAAGGAAAAGGAGTTAATGCATACTAATTAGAGAAAAAAGGAGACTCCAAAATGAAAAGAAGAAAATAATATAAAGAAAGGTCAAGAAAAAAGGAGAGAGGACTTGAATTTCTGAAAATCATATCAAAAACCAAAATAGAAAACCAAAAATAAATTAATTTTGAAAAAAAAAAAAAAAAACGAAAACATAATGAGAGGAGAAACCCTCCTTCCTTTTGTATGTCCTTGTTTCAAAGAAAACAATTATATGGTTTTGCAGTCAAATATAAAGATAGAAACGAAAAAATCTAATTAGAAAGTCTAGTGAGGACAATAATTAAAATGAAAGCCAATAAAAAATATGGTAACATAATGTATATAAATATTCTAAAAAATAAAACACAAATAGAATAAGAAATAATTTTGTGAATCAAAATAAGAAAAAAAATTAAAATAAAGAAAACAACACATGAATAGAAAACTAAAAAGGTAGTTATTCATAAAAACCAAAAAAAGAAATACATAATGTGGGAATACGTATGTCTCACATAATGTTATTAAAAATTTAAATAAATGGGTCCGTCATAATTGAATTGAATTTTATGTTTGATTAAATAAAGAAATTTTGAATGCAGAAAAAATGAACTTTAAAATAAATTTTAAAAATATAATTGGGGCAGAAATCCTCCTTGCATCCCCACAATATGGATTCGAGTAATTTACAAATATCTATATATGTAACGCACCAATGTGTCA
This sequence comes from Posidonia australis, assembly GCA_024699735.1. NCBI lineage: Eukaryota > Viridiplantae > Streptophyta > Magnoliopsida > Alismatales > Posidoniaceae > Posidonia > Posidonia australis. The sequence continues at coordinate 8,013 of JAMKQA010056771.1, read as the reverse complement.
CATAATAGTATCACAAATTACCCAATTAATTCATCAAAATAATTAACTAAACGAATTAAAATACAACAACAGGAATTAAACCAAAACGCTACCTTGTGTGCGGTTATGTAACTCCAATTAATCTACACTAAAACTAGATTGCACCTCTAACTTTGCACTTGGAAAGAAAACCAAAACTAAAGCGCATGAGTGACATTTAAGTCACCTAGTACACGCTCACACGAAAACCATGGAAAAAACTTTGGAAAAGTCACATAAATCACATTAACTAAGTCCAAGTGGGAAAATGTACCAAAATCAGGAAATCTTGTCAATAATTCGGAAATTTACTGGAAAATATGTCTTTTAAAACACAATCATTTTTCTGTTAAATTGTCATGTACTTAAAATTCCTTTTTATGCATTCAAACCTCATTTGAAACCCATTCGACAAATCCACACAGAACATGAACAAAACCTGTCGTATCGCCCTGACCATAGGTTACCAACCTATTACAAGCAATCGGCGAGGCTCCAACCCCGATCGTACTATGCTGTTGCAGTGAACCATCTCATGTAGGAGTCTAACCGCTGCGACCATAGCCTCACTATAACACCTATAGCACACACACACGAGGTGCGTCCTCTAACGCCCCTTGATGCCCAAGAACTTCAGGCCTCTTATCCCAGACCCAACCAACACTGGCACTAATGGAATGCCCAGGTCTCTTTCACCCTGGGGCCTTGTAGTATCTCAATCAAGTAACTCGACAACCACGACTTCAGGCATCTCGCCGACCTTCGAGGCATTCATTGCTCCTTTTCAGTCGGACCGCCTTTTTGGTATGTGATTCCTATTAAATCCTCAGAAAACATTTCTAAACATGGGTTTCATTACAAAAGTATTTTCCAAACCATTTCATTTCAGAAATCCATTATCAAAAATCAAAACCTTGATCAACACAATAATTCATTTTCTATTGAAACTGTCCTACCAATACTGCACGACCTAACTGTGCATCCTGTCCACGACTCTCACACGTGGTTTAGGTTTTTACAGTAAAGCTAGAACCATAAAATAGGTCGACGGAAATCGCCTGAAATGGGATCCTTCGGCGGACCCATTTTCGACACTTGAAAATTCCAACCAAATATACAAAACTGTGGAGCTTTGAGTCCTCTACATTTTCGGACAAGTATCATTAGAAACCATAAAACATTGCTCAAGATATAAAATCTGGAAGCTTAAATGGTTCAGTGAAAACACTCTAGCAAGGCTCGAGAAATAACACATAATCCACTCAAAAATCACTAAAAAATTCCACTGAGGTATCCACTCATCAAGAAACAATCCGTACAATTCGCTTTCATAAATTATAACTAATGCTACACAATTAATCATGAATTTATAACTAAACAGGGAAGAGAAAAATGGATGAGTTGTGTACCCAGTGAACTTTGGTGAGCTTCTCCTCCTTCTCAGTCGCTAGTGTACGCTCAAAGCACTCATTTCCCTCTCTCTCTCTCTTTCCCCCCTCTCAGATTCTCACACGTTTCCCCTCACCTCCACTCAACCTCCTAATTTAAAGGGCACCGAACATTGTCGTCGCTTGCCATGGAAAACCACCAAGAATCGCACTAGCGCATGTAGTAGTACGGTGAAACACTAGAGGCGCAAATGTGAGCACAGTAAACGACAGTGGATACTATGCTTCACTGTGCTCAGTTGAATTCCATCCCTTACCTAGGTCCCACACACACACACACACACGGGGCATAAGACACCAAAATACTGCACAAAAGGGGAAACCCGTGACAACCCAACACAATTAAGGAAAATACATCACAAATCAATAATATTATCACATAATTATGAAATCAAACTATCCATTTTATAATTACATGATCTCCCATACATTTTGGATTTTTGATCTGAGCAAACCACGCATCCAAGCAGCGCACCTCGTCTGTGGTCCTCACCCGTGGTTGACCCATTTTGGTTCCAAATATTACATCCTACCCCCTTAAAAGAAGTTTGTGCCTAAAATTCTTCTCTAGTAGAATAAGTGTGGTACCACAATTGGATGGCATCTTCTCATTCCCAGGTAGCCTCTTCCATGTTATGATGTTGCCACTAGACCAACACTAGGGGAATCACCTAGTTCCTAAGGACTTGCTCCTTTCGATCCAATATCTGCTTGACGTCCTCAACCATGGACAGGTCCTCCTGTTGCTCCTCTGGCTGAATTGGTATCACCTAGGATGCGTCTACCAAGCACTTCCTAAGCATAGAAACATGGAAGATGATATGCACATTTGCCAATTCTAGGGGTAGGTCCAACTTATATGCCACTTCACCAATCCTTTTGGAGATTTAATAGGGTCCAATGTAGTGATGGCTTAGTTTTCCTTTCTTCCCAAACTATGCGACTCTCTTGGATGGTGACACCTTTATGAAAACAAAGTCTCCTACTTCGAATTCTAGAGGCCTCCACCTCCTATCCGTGTACCTTTTTTGTCATCTTTATGCAGTTGTCAACCTTTTCCTGATTAGATCTACTTTATCTTCAAATAATTGTACTATCTCATGACCTACATGCCGTCGTTAGCCTACTTCACTCCAACAGGTTGGTGTTCTGCATGATCGGCCATATAGAGCCCCGTATAGTGTCATCCCAATGTTGAAATGATAACTATTATTGTAGGTTAATTCGATCAACAACAGATGCTCTTCCTCGCTTCCTCTAATGTCTAGAGCACAGGCCATTAGCATATCTTCTAGGGTCTGAATTGTCTTTTCTGTCTAGCCATCTGATTGGGGATGGAAAGTGGTACTGTAGTTCAACAAAGTGCCAAACGCCTCTTGCAATGCTCCCCAGAATCTTGAGATGAACCGAGTGTCCTTATCAGACACGATTGAGACAGAAACCCCATGTAGCTAAACTATCTCGGATACATATAGGTATGCTAGTCGAGTCAAAGGAAGGTTCACCCTCATAGGTAAAAAGTGTGCCAACTTAGTGAGTTGGTCCACAATAACCCAAACCGAATCGTTCTTCCTCCTTGTCCTTGGTAACCCAGTCACAAAGTCCATCGATACGTGTTCCCATTTCCAGACTGGAATATTCAGAGGTTGTAGGGTCCTTCTAGGCTTCTAATGCTCAATTTTCACCATCTAGTAGGTTGTTCACTTTGCCACGTGCCCTACTATCTCTCTTTTCATTCGAGGCCACCAAAAATTTCTTTTCAGGTCCTTAAATATCTTAGTGCTCCCTAGATGGATCGCATATCTGGACCAATGAGCTTCATCAAGTAGTCTCTGTTTTACCTCATCCACTTGAGGTACATATAGACGCAGATCGTATCTGAGTCCTTCAACTCCACCAACAGAGAAATGAGGCACCTCCGTAGCGTCTAATTTCTACCAAATGTCTCGCACAAAGGGGTTCAATTGCTGAACTGCTACAATTGCTTCCAACAGTCTTGGCCGACCCGACAACTTTGCCATCCATGTGTGATCAAGTCCCTGGGACTGTCTTTGTGGTCTGCACTCAACAACCATTCCAGTAGATGTCATTCCTTGATCATTGGGTTGGTTGACAAGCTGAAATCATAATCTTTGAGGTACTCCACCCACCTCCTTTGTCATAGGTTCAAATCTCTCTATGTGAAGAAGTATTTCAAGTTTTGATGATCTGTAAACACCTCAAACTATTCACCATATAAATAATGTCTCCAAATTTTTAAGGCGAACACTACAGCAGCCATTTCTAGATCATGAGTGGGGTAGTTTTTGTCATGGTATTTTAACTAACAAGAGGCATATGCCACAATCTTCCCATGGTGCATCAAAATACACCCCAATCCAATTCCACAAGCATTGCTATATAGAGTGAAACCTCCACTCCCAAAAGGTATAGTCAATACCAAAGAGGTGACCAGGCGGGCCTTTAGCTTAGTAAAACTTTCCTCACATTGCCAATCTCATATGAAGGGGACTTCCTTCTGGGTTAGTTTGGTCAATGAATCTGCAATCCTGGAAAAATCCTGAAGAAATCTTTGATAATATCCTACCAAACCCAGAAAACTCTTGATTTCTATTACATTTTTGGGTTTGACCCAGCTATTTACTGCTTTTACCTTGCTTAGATCCACCATAATACCTTCTTGAGAGATAATATGCCCAACAAATGCGACCTCTCTCAATCAAAACTCACATTTCGTGAATTTGGCATATAACTAATGCTATCGTAGTGTCTCCAACACCATTCTCAAATGCATCTGGTGGGTCTCTTCATCAAGAGAGAATACCAACACATCGTCAACAAACACTACTACAAACTGATCTAGATAGGGCTTGATCACCTTGTTCATCAGGTCCATGAAACTAGTTGGAGCATTTGTCAACCCAAATGGTATCACCAGGAACTCATAATGTCCATACCTGGACCAAAAAGCTATCTTATGTACATCTGACTCTCTGATCCTGAGTTGGTGATATCCCAATCTCAAATCTATTTTTGAGAAGATTGATGCTCCTTGCAATTGGTCAAACAAATCATCAATCCTTGGTAAAGGATACTTATTCTTTATAGTAATCTAGTTCAACATCCAATAGTCAATATACAACTAGAGTAAACTGTCCTTCTCCTTAATGAACAACACCGATGCTTCCCATGGTGATACACTTGGCTGGATAAATCCTTTCTCCAGCAGTTGTTGTAGTTGATTTAAGAGCTCCCTCAATCTTGTAAGTGCCATTCTATAAGGAGCCTTCGAGATCTAGCTTGATCCTGGCACCAGGTCAATCTGAAACTCCACCTCTCTGTATGGTAACATTCCTGGTAATTCTTCTAGAAAAACATCTGGGTACTCTTGCATGATAGGTATATCTTGTACCCTTAAAAATGGTGAAGAGGACACCGTGACACAGGCCTGGTATCGCATGCTATCCTATGCCAAAGAGTGATACACCTTTATTGCAAAGATCACCTTCTTTGGTTCTCCTGGTCGGGTCCTTGTATCACATACCAGCTCTAGTTTGGACATTCTACCAACACTCTCTTCTTTGCGTAGTTAATCATAGCTGATTGTCATACCCACCAGTCCTTTCCTAGTATGATATCATACTCCAGCTTCTTCATTATGATTAAACTACCTCTAAAGTCTCAGTCTCCCAATTTGACATCAATCGACTACAAGTACTTCCATGCTAGACTATGCTCTCCCAAAGGAGTCACCACATCAAGATGGAAGGCTAGTTTAGTTGTCCTTTCTTTGATTTCGGCCACAAATGACTCGGAGATAAAAGAAAATGAGCTCCCTGAGTCGAATAATAATCGAACCATTCAATCAGCCTCTAGGAAGGAACCTATCATTACCTCATCGTAGTCACAAACCATTATTATTATTATCGATAACAATACTAGATACATCACTACATAGGGTTTTAATAATCCATAGTACATAAACATCATTACTCCTTACTCTCAACAACATCTCCTAAGGGACTGACAGCTGGAGCTGATATGGACAATACTCGTCCCTTAGTTGGCTAGCGAGGTGCATCCCCCACAGACTTTGGAGGTTCAAGGCATGACTCCTGGATATGTTCAGTCTTCCCACAGTTGTAGCACACCATGCTCTCCATACCTCGATGACGACGAGTGCAATGTGATGCCAGATGCCCCAACCATCCACAGACAAAGCAGAACCTCCCTCCTGATCCACTACTTGAACTAATCTGACTGTATCTAGAACTTTCTTTTCTAGCAATGCTGCGTCCCTCATCTGTAGTAGAGTCTAAGTATTCCTTCCTCTACCTTCTAGAGCTCCTAGAACTCCTGGAGCTCGGCACCCCAAAAGCATAAGACCATAGAGTGAACATGTGACATCTGGGCCTGATTATCCATTTTTATTTGTAAATCATGTAATTAATTGTAATATTGCTTAAATGGTTTATTAATGGATAATCTGTTGTTTCTTGTTTGTGTGAGCATGTGGTTGGTTGTTTGTGCACCTGTTTGTGATCTGAGACCAATGTGGGGTCTGGTTTGAGGATGCACAATTGTCTTGGTTAGCGTGCCTGTCTTTTCTTCAATTTTCTCTCCTTCCTTTTCTCCTTTCCCCTTTTTCTCTCTCTCACAAGCCATGCCCTTCCACCTCATTCCTCGTCTTCTTCTTCCTCTTCTTCCACCCGTGCCACCAGCGACGGAGGCCCGTGCCTCCCCATCCCTTCCGACGGGTTGGATGGCCGATGTCAAGCGGGTGGTGGCGGAGATAAAGGGAGGGAGGTAGGAGTGGGCAGAGGGGGAGTGTGGAGAGAAAGGAAAGGAAGAGAAGAGAGGAAGCTGAGGCACGAGCTGGTAGGAGGTGGTGAGCCGCTCGTGGGTTCCGCTGGCTGAGGAGGTTCACCAGAGTGCGGGGCAGCTGAGCCAGGTACGCGACTCCTTTCCCTTCCTTCGTTTAGTTCTTATTAAGGATGGGTTAATTGCATGAAAATTAAGAGAAATGCATGTTAAATTGTAGAAAAATAATGAAATGAATGGGAATGTTATTTATGGCATGGGAATGTAGAGATCATGCGGTTAGGATTGATGTTTGTGGGGAAAATGTGATTTTGGGGTTGAAGGCTACAGTAGCCGTTCTTGAGCCCCTTCCCCTTGTGATTTTCGTTTGAACTGTGTGGTTGATGGAATCAGGAATGGTTTGAGGGGTTTTGAAGTAGACTTGAGGATCTACACCCCATGATTTTATGGAAATTGTTGGTGAATGTTTGGGGGGTCCGATCGGGACACCCTCTTGGGGCGATTTTTCACTACCCGAAAAGGGGTGTGCCCTGTCTGTGAGGAATTCGGTATGCCGAAATCCTAGCAGATTAAGCTAAAAACCAGGGTTTGGTAGACCAAAATTTCACGGTCGACCGAAACAGGGGGTTTCGGCATACCGAAAATTTTCAGTATACCGAAATAGGGAAATTCGGAATATCGAATTGAAAATTCGGTATGCCGTTTTTGCCCTGAACTTGGGATGTTTAAATTTGAATTTTAATGAATGTTAAATGGTTTTAATGGTATGGTGGATTTATATGAATGATGTTTCCCTATGTAATGACATGGAGGCATGTGGAACCCCAAACAAATGGATTTGGATGTGGTTTTGGGTTTTAGACTCTATTAATGAATGAAAAAGATGGTTTCATGTGGTTTTGGGCATGAGACCCAATTTATGACTTTAAGCATTGTTTTCATGGCTTGAGTTGGGACCCCATTGGAGGGTCAAGTGTTGCAAGGAAATAGAGTCCTGCAACGAGCAGAATGGAATGAAATGGAACACTGATAATGTGGTTGCCGAGCTCATAGCAGTGTAGGCTGAGCCTGGGTTTTCATACCTAGTTGTTTGGGTCACCGACGGTGTGGGCTGAGCCTAGGTCATTGGACCTAGTTGTTCGGGTCATCGAGCTCGTAGTGGTGTAGGTTGAGCCTGGGCTATTGAGCCTAGTTGTTCGGGTCACCGACGATGTAGGCTGAGCCTGGGTCATTGGACCTAGTTGTTCGGGTCACCGACTAAGGCTTCTGACAGAGACGTATCCCCGTGCACTTATGAAAATGAAATTGAAGCCGGTTGGCTAGGGCGGTGACATCCCTACGGGGAATTTCATCATGGCAGTGCAGGAAGGTTGGGGAAGAATGTCCTCGCCTACTGCTTGTGTGCCTTGTTACCCCTGATCAAGGTAACAATAGTAAAGAAAAGTGGAAATGAATAAGGAAAGAGAAATGTGATTTGGTCAGGATTGGACTAATGAAATAGTCTTAAAATCCTGAAAAGAAATGATGATGTTTTATCTAGTTGCCAGTTAGTGTTTATGATTTGGTTTTGAGCCCAATGGGGCATTGTGTTTTAGGCTGGATCTGGTTAGAATGTGAATTTGAAAGTATGTTTTGGGAAGAAATCCCAAATATTGAAAAGGGGAATGTTTTGGAAAATGAATTCCAAAAGGTTTTTGAAAGAAATGTAAAGGAATGTTTTGAAAGA